>KN883075.1:63132-86868 GCA_000934455.1 Apostichopus parvimensis
AAGTCATCTGTTGTGTAATTGTTCTTACGATCTTATCTCTAAAAGAAAATTTTGGACAAAAGGTATGTTTGTCAGATATGTCTCTAATTCCTCAACGTTTACAAATAAAAGTTACTTCCTTACATACCGCTATAACTTGGAACTGGTAATGTCACACGTGGTATATTACGGCTAGACAAGCTCAATGTCTTTGTAAAGATACAATGACTATTTTTGTACAGACACAGGCGTAGAACTGATGGTGGCACACTTTGTATGTAATGCATAGCCAATAAGTTTAATGCTTTTTTAATAAGACTGCAACAAGACGAATTCCCTGCAGGAGTTTCATGAGATGGTTAAGTCATTCCATTTCTAGAATTATACAAAGAGGAATATAAATGCAACAAATCAGCTGATCTTGTAGCTTGGTAATGTATTTATTGTTCGCAGAAGCAATCCAACTACTACTTATTGGGAAGTTTAAATATACTTACTTCAATAGTCAGGTACTCCTGGGATTCCAACGTCCATCTACCTCTTGTGAAATTTAAGTCAAATTCTTGTTCCCCTTGTTTCCATAAGACTGCCGAGAAAATAACATATATGTACGTTGACCTTTTCTGTTACTTTTAATTGGGTGTTTGCATTGTCTGTAATCTTAGTTTATGAATAAGTTCAAACTTAACAAGCTGTTCCCTCACATCAGTAAACACTTTGGCAAAATATCTTTCCTCTCGTAATGTATTCTCAGTTCAAATGAATTGCATAATATTTCGTTGCAATATGGTTAGGTTTTACACTTCTCTCACCTTTGAGTTTGTCTGATTCACAAGGACAAAGGGAATTGTTTGGAAAACACAAAGGTACCAAGCAGTCGATGAATCTGTGTAGAAAGAAAATTCCCGTACTTTATCAGTATTAAAAGAAAGAGATTTTTCATCGATAAACTATGCGGTTTATTCATAATTAAAGTTTGTAGCAATTTTATCAAGTATGAACCTATGCATTACAATATATTATGCACGTCATGCTGTTATAACATATGATCGTTTTCACTATTATATATTTTAATGTATTAGTATTTAGTAAGATGATATTGATATCCAATTTTCAATATACACATCAGCTAGGCAGTTTAATAACACATCAATAGTTGACACATTTTTCACATAGATTTTAAATGCTCTGATGAAAGTATGGAAAACAATTTCTTTCTCTATTGTTAAACTTAATCTGTGTTAAATTACGAGATTTTTTGCAATTGTTGACATTGTTGTGCATAACACAGTAGCCCGACGACTTGTTCTTGTGTGAATTCAGTTCTCTTTTCCGTTCTGATTTGCATTTCCTCTAAAGTAGACAGTACAGGAACATGGTATCCATTTTCCCGAGTTATACTGTGCTGGTCCGCTTCACGAAATGTATCGAGCACCAGACAGGATAATGGAATCTTGATAAAGATAGAAACCACATTTGTATGAATTAAGTTTGTAAGCAAATATACGTTCTTCGATGAAACGTACCCATAGATGTTTGTTACGTTTCCCGGGAAAAGTGTAAACATAAGTTTTTAGTTGCTACTATTCGGAAAGAGAGACCCACGCTAGAAATCATCAGCTAACTAAATGGCATTGTGAATTAATTAGACCAATGATCTGTTAATACTAGTAATGTAGACATACGTAACAGAATTTCTGAAACATGTAGGTTATATTACCATCTTTAGTAGATCCCAATCGAATATTTTTTCCATATTTTTAAAATTGCATGTTACAATTTTGGAATGAAACCAATTTACCTTATTCCTTGATGCAATCTCAAGAAATTGAATGTTAGCTCTTTGTAAGAGTCTGCTATCAGTACATATAAGTGCCATGCCACCGGAGCAGACACTTCTCAACATCTCAACATCCTCCTCGGGTTCAACAATCTGTTCAGAAAATCAAAATAAGACACTATTAACTCGGAGACTTTAATCCCAGCAGAAATAAAAAGAACAAAATCTATTTCGCTATTGGTCTTTTAAAGCCAAGATGTTGAATTCCAAAGTAGACGATTTCAATGTCGTGGATAGTTAAGCTTGTCGAGTTATTTTCTTACTGTGAAATACACTAACTACATTGTGAGTAGTAGTTTTAATTACAGAAAAGCCTTAATTACATCATTACATACACTAGCAGGAAATAAAGACAGTGTTCTTATCCTACATGGCGTATTATCAACATTAATCCAAGTGAAACATTGTGTTGTGCTGAGTATTTTGTATTGCATCCTAAAAGTTTTCAGGGTTAGCCTTCATCATTACTGACCCCTTGCTACATTTTGGTTTCCACAAAATATGCATTTGCTATAAAATATATATGATATTCGTTTGACAGAACACATGTTTATCAATATACTCACACCAGAAGTCAAATAATCCTTTGAGCCCAGTCGCCATTTGCTTGAGGACACATCTAACTGAAAGACATATTCCAAAAGCTCCCAGAATACTGAAAACAAGTTAAGAATCATTTTAGTTCGGTAACGTTTCGAAACGTTATTTTTAGTAATTTTGAAACTGTAGCCATATATGTGTTAATTGCTTAACATTCTGCTGTCGATTTGAGTTGTAAATTGATAAAAAACGATTATTAAAGACATAAACTGTAGTTTAATTATACTATACATTTATCAAAATATTTTTCTGTTCTTGTGGAATATTCTTACCGATAATTCTTGAGTTCATGCTCGATTTCAATGTCTCTACGGTAAGGGACAGAGGTAATACAAATTTTCCATGGAATCTGTAATTAAATAAAAACAAAATCTACATATCTTATGTATAGAAACAGCATGAAGGCGAATGCTTGAAAACTACATCCGTGACGAGGAAGAGAACATTCACATGTTCGAAATATAAAACTTTAAAACAACAATCAGATAGAAAAATAATAAATGAATAATTTCAAAGGAGGCAAATGTGTACCATGAACTAACAGGAATTGAACTATGGCTTGCAAAATAATGCACTTCCTTTATTCAAAGAAGTTATTTACATTTACTATTTCGATTAATCAATATAAAATCGTTTAAATATGACCCATTATTAATTCTGATGAACTTTTTACTCACTCTAATGTTTTCAGCTGAAGACACCGTTGTCCATATTTGACCACTCCTAACATGTTTCCCTGTGAAATTTCGTGTTCTGTTTGTGTTGTGAATACCAGTTTCTCAATTGATGATAAAACGGGAAGACTAAGTCCGGATTCCAGGGTTATCTCATTATGGTGTGCTACCTTGAAACTGTGGTCTAGTTGGAGGCATGATTCTCCGATCTAAAGGTAATTACGGTGAAATATTGGCTTACAAATCATCACATTTTCCCTTTCATATATGTAACTCAAGTTTAGTCTTAACACCATCTGGATAAAGACTCGTTGTTACTTAGATGCTGTAGTTGTAAATCAACATCAATATCTTGAACAAGAGAACTTGACGGTAATCGTAACAAGTTGTAATTTAGAATGAAGCACCTGCTTAATCAGACAATTATATTGACCAGTGAAATACATAAGCAGCTGAGCACAAATCATTTGTTATTAATTATATAAGCTCCTTTAGTTTTTCGTTCATGACAGATTCTCTAGCTTTAACGGACATTATTATGCTAGACACGGTTTTTAATATGTGTACTGCAATGTCTGGAAAACTGCATGGTATAATGATGACGTACACTGCTTATATTCTTCGTGAAACGGTTTGCTTGACATAAACACTTTTAAATATGTAAAACTGTATGTAATACTGGCTATTTATGGTATACATTTTATTTGACAAAACGTAACAACCAAAAAGAAATTTAGTGAGCTACCTTTGTTTCCCAAAGCTTATTTGGATGTCAAGACATTCACATTTGAAATACATTTATTGTCTTGAAATATTTGAAAGAAATCAATTTAGAATAAGTAATTTATTTTCAAGTTCTTGCTGAAGTTGATACTTGTGACTCTCAATCCTAAAAATTCATAATTTTTAACTCCATACACATACACCACAGATAATATATAGATATCACTATGCCCAATGTACTCTACCTGATGCTTAGACTAATACATTTAACACTTGTGTTGAATATTGTTGTTCAAAATCATTTCTAAACATCTGATATGTCATGTTGCATACGTTTCCGGGGCAAAAGTGTAAACTTAATTAGCAATTTAAAATTTGAAATTGCTACTGTTCGGAAAGAGAGACCCATGCTAAAAATCATCAGATATTCAAATGACAGTATGAATTAATTCAACCAATGATCTGTTATTCCATATAATGTAGACATATAACAAAGTATTGCTGCAAAATAAAGTTTACATTACCATCTTCAGTAGATCCCAAATGAGACTATTGATTTCCATCGTTTTGCAATTTTATTTTACAATAATTAAATGAAACCAATTTACCCCATGCCTTGATGCAATCTCAAGAAGTTGAACTTTAGCTCTTTGTAAGAGTCTGCTATCAGTACGTCGAAGTGCCATGTCACCGGAGCAGACACTTCTCAACATCTCAACATCCTCCTTGGGTTCAACAATCTGTTCAGATAATCAAAATAAGACACTACTCACTCGAAGTCTTTAATTCCAGAAACAAGTAACCTGATAAATGGAAATTGTCGATTCGGACGCATGCATCTAGTTTGCCAATTGCTAGATGTAACTACAAAAGTTATCATCAGGTTCAGACTGAAACATTCAGAAATATGAAGAAAAAATCTTTCGCCACTGGTCTTTTACATCCAAGTGGTTTCATTCCAAAGTAGACGATTTTAATGTCGTGGATAGTCATGCTTATCAAATTTCATTCTTACTGCGAAACACACTAACTACATTGTGAGAAGTAGGGAAGTATACATTTCAATTACAGAGAAGACTTAATAGCATCATGACATACACTAACAGGATATGAAGACAATATCCTCATCTATAATGGCGTTATATCAACATTAAACCAAGTAAAATACTGTGCTGTGCTGCCTATATTGTATTATATCCTAAATGTTTTCAGTATTAGCCTGCATCATTACTGAACACTTGCTACATTTTGGTTTCCACATAATATGCATTTGCTATGAAATATTTATGATATTCAAATGACAGAATACATGTTTATCCATTTACTTACACCGGAAGTCAAAGATTCTGTTGAGCTCAGTCGCCATTTTCCAGAGGAAACATCTAACTGAAAGACATATTCCAAAAGTTGCCAGAATACTGGAGAGAAAAAGTTTTGAATCATTTTAGTTTGATAACGTTTTAAAAACATTATCTTTTAATAATTTTGCAACCGTCGTCATCTATGTATTACCTGTCAAACATTCTGTTGTCGAATTGAATTGTTAATTGAAATGAATCGATTATTAAATACATTAAATGTAGTTAAAATATATCATACATTTATAAACATATTTTTATGATGTTGTGGAATATTCTTACCGGTAATACTTCTTGAATTCATGTTTGATTTCAATGTCTCTACGTTTAGTGACAGAGGTAATACAAATTTACCATGGAATCTGTGATTAAATAAAAACAAAATCTACATATTTTATGTATAGTAACAGCATGAAGGCGAATGCTTGAAAATGACATCCGTGACGAGAAAGAATACGTTCACAAGTTCGACACATAAAACGTTAAAACAACATTCATGTTGAAAAAAAAATAAAGTATTTCAAAGAAGACAAATGTTTACCCTGAAATAACAGGAATTGAACTTTAGCTTGTAAAATAATGCACTTCCTTTATTCAAAGAAGTTATTCACATTTAATATTTTGATTAATCCATATAAAAGCGTTTAAATATGACCCAATATTATTCTTATAAAACTGTTAACTCACTCACTCACTAATATAAAAGCGTTTAAATATTACCCAATATTATTCTTATGAACTGTTTACTCACGCTAAGGTTTTCAGCTGAAGACACCGTTGTCCATATTTGACCACTCCTAACATGTTTTCCTGGGAAATTTCGTGATAAGCTTTTGTTGTGAATACCAGTTTCTCTATTGATAATAAAACGGGAACACTCAGTCCGGATTCCAGGGTTACCTCATTCTGTTGTGCTACCTTGAAACTGTGGTCTAGTTGAAGACAGGGTACTGCGATCTAAAAATAATTACGGTGAAATGTTGGCTTACAATCACATTTTCCTATCATATATGTTACTCAAGTTTGTTCTTCACGCAAAATCTGGATACAGACGATACTCAATCGTTGGTTAATTGATGTTGTAGTCGTAAATCAACATCTGTATTTTGAACAAGAAAACTTAACTGTGATCTTAACAAATTGTAATATGGAATGAATCACCTGCTTGAACAGACAATTTTATTGACCAGTGAAATACATGAACAGCTGAGCACACCTCATTTGTTTTTATAATTATATAAGCTGCTTCTCTTTTTCGTTCATGACAGCTTCTCTAGCTTTAATGAACAGTTGTACGCTTCGTGCAGTGTAATACTAATTTTAATGCTGATAAAACTGTATGTAAATATGATGACTTACACTGCTTATATTCTTCGTGAAACATTTTGTTTGACATAAACACTTCGAAATCTGTCACACCGTAGTTCATTCTGTATATTACTGTTAAAACATTTATTTGACAAAAGGAAACAACCAAAACAATCGTGTAATACCTTGGCTTCCCAAAGCTAATTTGGATTACAATACATTCATATTTTAAATACATTTATGGTCTTATAATATTTTGAAACAATCAATTGAGTATAAATAAATTCTCTTAAAGTTCTTGCTGTTGTTGATAATCTGTGTTTCTTAATCCTAAAACAAAATCATCATGTTTAACTCCATTCACACACCACAGACAATCTATATATATATATATATAACACCATGCCCAACGTACTCTACATGATGCTGTTTGCATGTGTAACACATTAGCTAAGACCAATACATTTAAAACTTGTGTTGTAAAGTAGGCCTATATTCCACCAACATCACACAATGGTGGAATCAGAAAATACAGAATACGCCATTGCTTGCATTTTATCGAATATGGCACTAAACGTTAACAGTGCAACATATGGTAATAACCTGTGAGTACCTTTTTCCTCGATGCAATTTCAAGAAGCTGTATATTTGATCTTTGCAAGAGTCTGCTGTCAGAAGATCGTATTATCATGTCATCAGAACACAATCCCTTCACAGTTTCAACGACCTCTTTTGGACTACCTGGCTGTTCAAAAAGACATAGAGATGCAAATGACGCTCCTCCCTCCACACTTTTCAAATATTTGATTATTCTGCTCGAGGCTTTCTTGTTTAGTCCACACGCAAAACGAAACACAAATTGAAGATCGACAGGGTTAATTTTGTTTAGGTTATATTTAAGCCAGAAAGGCCAAAAGCTCCCGGCGTACGAAGACAAATACCTAGCGGCATACCATTCAGCAAATAGTTTGTGATAGAAACGGACGAGTTTACTCTTTTTAATGTGATGAATATCATATTCTTCTGGTTCGTCGATTATCTCATGAGTTTTATCTACAATAAGAATACCGATGTTTGAAAGTTCTTCATAGCAATCCTTTCCAACTGTGTCGATGAAGGTATGTTTGGGCCAAGCAATCATTTGTGCGTTTCCGGTGAGACCATCAAACGCAAGTCTGTTCAGTTTGGAGTATTCACGTATTGACTGATGAATTGGTTCCTTATGATCTTTCTTCCACATGTGATTGTAGAAACAGTCTATCACGTATTTAAAGAAACTCGTCACTGAACTAAACTCGATTACACCTTTTCGATCATTGGCAACATGGGCAAATAGGACGCAAAACAATGGGACCTGGCAAATATCATTTAGAATTGGACTACTGTTCAAAGCATTTGTTATCCGTCTACTTGCTTCCTGGTCACCACCAGTAACTGTTCTTTGAATGTACTCATCCCTGGACTTTTCATCAAATCCAGTCAATCTAATAGTAACAGTTGTTGGATGTAAATATGTTGGTAATGAAGATGATCTAGTGGATACCACAACCTTGACATTAGGGAACATCTTTCCAGCGATCATCTTCATAATGTCAGTTTCTATAACACTATTCTTATCAGGATACTCATCATATCCATCCAACACGATAACCACAGATAAACTGTGTCTCAGTATTTCCAGGATGTCATCATCCGTCAGAGGTGATTCCGGTGGCATCAAGACGAAACGAATAGCTTCAAATATTGAAGAAATATTTCCCAGAAGCCTAAGTGGCAGCAGAATGTAAACAGCGACATTTTTGAGTGGTAATGCAACATTTCCCAAACACCAGTCATATGCAGCTTGAAGAGTAAGGGTTGATTTCCCGTAACCAGGGTCTCCTTCCAATAAGATTCGATTAGATGGAATTGTATCACCGTCAAAAATGTCTCGGAATGATTTCAGACTCAATGAACCTGATTCTTCAAATGATTGCGAGTCATGTTTGAACGAAGGGGGTTGTTGGACTAGTTCTAAACCAGACTCAACATATATATCATCAACGCAACATATCTTCTCTCGTATGTATGGAATTGGCTGAATTCGATTGTACCACAGGGCGTATGTGTGTTTTAAATAATTCGTGAAGATCTTTAGTTTACCTGTAGTAGGAAACAAATAGCGTATTACAAGTTAGCAGATCTTCACACAAGCTACGATAACAATTGACTACAATACATTGAGCCGTGCGGGAGAATTACCTATATCCCGCCGCACAATGTACAACTATTACAACTTTACGCAATTGTCATTACTTAGAAAATCATGGATAGTCGGGCACTGTGTGTGGACTTAAGATTGATACTGGTCATGAATTTGCCGGTTGTAAGTCGGGTCCAGTCAGGATCCTAAGTACACTAACCATCACCAGTTTTATTATTTGTGGTGTCACTTGTCAATATCATTGTCATATCATATCTTTTTATTTATGAATTTACTACAGTTATACCCATAAGAAGAAAACAAAGTTAAGGCGCAACGAACGAAAAAAAAATGATAACAGTATCGTCCTCACTAACTTTAAAACACGCCCTCGTTCAAAGAAGTTAACATATAATTATGAATTATAAAGCCATTTGTAATTGGGATAAGTTCGAAGTATGAATTTAACTGGAATATGTTGTTTAACTCTTCTCTGCGAATAATGATTAAAAAAGAACACACTTTCAGTCTCGTTTCATTCACAGAATAAGCCACAAACATATTTTTTACATAAAGTCACACAAAGTCACTGTGCATTTTTTGTAAGAATAAAATGACGCAATGGAACATTGAAGTGCGTATGTGTAGCATTACCTAAGAAGTATAGTAAAATATCGGCTTTGACCTAATCATCGAGAAAATCAAAGTTATATTACTAAGAAGTTATACACCCAATCACCTTGTTTTAGTATTACGGGTAAACTTGTTTATTTTCAATTGTTAAACGAACAATACACCTGTCGCTATATTTTTTCAAACTTCACATTCTGTTTAAAGTTGTGTGTGATACTTTACAGCTTAAAATATCCGATTTACCTAAAAAACTTCTTAACAGCCTCCCGTGCATGGTGATTTGTAAATGATCTCACAAATTCTTAGTAAATAACCGATTCACCAATAAGATTGTATCAAATCCTTAGTAAATGGCAGTAAATCGATAGGAGACATGCGCATTATATTCTGCCAGTGCTACATTAACATGCACATATAATGATATGCTTTGAGTTACAGTACCTTCTTCCTGAGCCTTAGACTGACCATCACTGGGACATAGTATCCCTGTATGTTCCTCATACAGCTTTTTTACACGTTCCACGGTCCCATAATTACGACTTTTCTTCAGCGCACTCAGAAGTTTCAGAATACTAGTTGGCTTTATTTGTCCTCCCTCTTCCATATAACGAATCATGAGAAGGCCCGCACTGTCTGTAGTGCCCAGCTCATCTATGCTAGTAGGCGGATATTCAAAGATTTTAGCAAGTTGAAGAACAGTTGCAACAGTCAGAACGTCAGCAAGTGCAACTTTAAAACGACGAAAACCTGTTGAAAATAAAGAAACAAGATAAAAGACACATAATTAGCACATGGAGCACTCGTTCAGATGAGAAGGAATGTTTGAACAGCGGATGCGTTAGTGATATTAACATGAATACTTTAAACTTATCGATCAAAATCTAATGACCTAGTAATCCCTTTCACTTTCCAAAGTTTGATTTACATATGACATTACTTTGTCAATATATATTTCGAATTAAATTAAAATCAAAACAGCAAACTACGATATAACCCAAGTTTTTGTTCTCTGCCAAGAGCACTAATTTGCGAGTAATAAAGGACATTTTCAGATAATGAGCAGTGTCTTCCGACAAATTCCTCATTTAAAATTAATCGCATGCAGTTCCCCAAATCCACTAGTTTGAATTCAACAAATCAGTGCACCTGGTTGGGACAAGTTTTTCTATACTGTAGTGTTTTGTTCTGCTTCAGAGCACTCATACTGTCAGTACGAGCAGTATGAATATCTTGTTTCTATCAGATCAAGGTTAGGAACTGTATGTACTGACAATACCAGTGCTTTGAGCAGCATGATATTGGAGTACAGTTCAGAGAGATATTAGCATTAGGAAAGTGTCCCAACTGGCTAAGTAGCTGAATAGCTAACATGTTTATTTATGAGCCGTTGCTTAAAAGAGATTCATTCACAGCAATCCGAAAACGTTGCGTCGGTATCACTGCCATACACAATGTTCACAAATAAAGTATAGTGTTGTAGAACATATTGGTGTACTGGTTTGCTAACGACGCCGGCAAAGTGATAGGCTTGTTATGTATGTCGTTATGGCATCGTGAAAATCACAGAAAAGGACGCAAAGAGCTGCTTTAGGCTAAATATCAAACCAAGAGGTACTAGTCTCTACCAATAGCTTTGGGCATTTAACATAATTCCGTCATCTCACTCTATAGAGTGTGGAACTGTCAATGTAACTCTATAGTTCATTTTTTAGTGAAAGAACGTCATCATCACCCTGTGGCATTAATTCCATGTCTTGTATGCTCTCATATGATGGTAAACCTGTTCTTTCACTGTCATTACATGAAGACGTTGTACGTCACTTAGCCTACCCACCCGATAGAATATTATAATGTGGAATTATACGGACAGTCATGGTAATTTACTCTTTTAACTTAATAACGACAATTCCTGTAACAGTTCATTAGGATCGTCTCCATAACGCATTCACTTTAAAAATTAAACCTGAATGACAAAATACATTGTGGTTTCGATGATGTAACGTGAGGCATATAACATGAATCCCATGAGTCATGTAACATGATATATTGTATAGTGAGAGTTTACAGCATATTTGATCATATTAATACAGTGGAAACAGTGTGATGTATATAAATTCACAATGACACTGGCTGTCCTTTAAATGATCATTGACCTCAACAACAGGTGTCTTGCACTAAATATGATACATCGACATACTCAATATGACAGCTGTCTTTATTGAAACTGGTGAACTCACGACCATTGACCTCCGCCAACAACTTCAGGCTTCATGTACTCAATATGGTAAATTTACATACCAAAAATGTGATCTGTTCAAGCTTCTCTTGTAATATTAGGTTTAGGTAAGTGTGTTAGTGTAGAGAGACAGTTAGGAAGGGAGTGAAGGAAATGCGTTTAATTTGTTGACCCCAAATGACCTTTGAACTCCACAAAAACCAAAAACCAATCGGCTTCTTTTACTCAATGTAGTACTTCTACACACTAAATATGAGGTCTGCCCAAGTCTCTAATATTGAGATATCGTTATCAAGGGTTTTACAATTTGACATATGATGACCCCAAATGACTTTTGATCTCCACCAAAACTATTGGCTTCTTGTATTCAATGTGTTTTTCTATATACATTTAAAAAAATGAGAACTACATAAGCTTACCTTGACATATTGTTTACAAGGTTTTTACAATTTGACCCATGGTAACCCTTATGCGCTTTTTGTACGTTATGTGGTACTGCAATAAACCAAATATATATATAGTTGGTAGAAGCTTCTCTTCTGCAGATATCGTGTTAACAAGCTGGTCGTCACAAACGCGCACACCCACACACGCGCACCCAACCACCCCATCATGAATGCAACGGTTACGATAATCATCGAAACCCCAAAAATGGCTTAACATGTAAGAATACAGAAAACACTGATCTCTATTAATAGACACATGGTATGAACTTTAATTAAATCTGTATAGAAAAGCAGAGTTTGTCACTAAATTCGTGACAATTCTCTATTGTCTTAAAATGGTGTAGGTCTATGTTCCTGGAGCACACAAGGTTGATTTTAGCTAGCACATGTATCCCATATGCAGATATTAAATTCAAACAATACGAATTGATACTTTGATTGGAACAGATGATTAGGCTCATATTACTTTTCGATACGAATTAGTAGAGGGATAAACAGAGAATGATATGCATGTTTCTGCTAAAGACAAAATAGTAGGAGGAATACCATTAAACTTTACAAAAAATGTCAAATTTTCCTACTTTCCTTTGTTGACACAGAAGGACATTGGCTGCTATCAGAAAATGCAGTTTTGAACATTTTTATTCTGACTCGTACACTAATACTATAATATATAAACAGGTGCAGTTCAGAGTAGTTTGAAATGTGCTTACTTTCAATGAAAACGCGCAACACAATGAATAAACAAGATCACTATCAACGGTTAACATCTAACAATTATTACGGAGAGTATACACGTAACGTTATTTTATTCATACACTTTGAATATCGCTGCAGTCAAAGTGTTTACCCTTTATTAATTTCATGTCCCTTGGTTGAAGTTCATTTTATGTATTTACAAAAGCCGCATTTCTCTTCAAATCCCAGTCAACGATCTTTTTTTCAGAGCATAGAGTAACTACATATATAGGGACTTATTATTTTCTAGTTAGCTTCCTGTTACATACAAGATAATTTCTTACATTAGCTTTATTATGATACTCCGAGACATCACACATTTTCTCCTTTATCTGGCTGTTCTTGTTTTCAACCTCAAACCCTTCATTTTAGATAGTCAAGTTAGTCAAAGTTATCGGTATCTGTAGAAATGGGAATTACTGTTATCAAAGCTACGAGTTTTAACAACACTTGTTTACGATATGTCCGATCTTCAGTACTTTGGTGATTTTTCTTCTTTTGTGTGAGTTACTTTAAGCATGACATTAATATTTTGAACAGATGATTACCTTCGAGTGGAAGACTCTGGCCTTTCGTTGCTTGGAAAGACTTTTGTATTCTCTCAGCGAGACCAGGCAGATTCAATTTGTGTACCATGTCCACAAGATCTGAAATACCAGTAGGTGCTATAACTTCTCGATTCTCCAAAAGATCCACCATGTCATGGCCAGGTGTCTCGGATCTCGTGATCCGTTCAATTTTTCCAGGTTTTAAATCAAGCAAATTTGATATTTTCTTAATCACGCGAAGATCCAGATAATCAGCTAGATCATTTTTGAAACGACCAAAACCTGCAACACAGAAACAAATGAAGGCGATTCAAAGAGATTCTTTAAAACATATGTTTGCTGTTTGAATTTTAGCTTGCATGATAAACAAGACATACAGTCATAGTTACGTGATACAAACGATATGTACAATAATGCAAAACGCCCACACCTTCCTCCCCGACATAAGAATCAACACGAAAGAAAATAAAACATCAAGCTAAAGCGAACATACGTATGAGAAGATATTATCACGCAATTGCAAGTTAACGACGCAAAGATTATATGCACGTCAGAAGGATACTAAGCGTAACTTTTCCACAGGTTATCGATAGGTGAACGTTATTGTTTGCTTTTAACTATTTTCCACATGTGCTGAACTATCATGCTGTCAGTCAAAAATGGTAATTGGGTTTGTGTACTGTCTTAATGTATACATATTACTACCACGACATAACTCAAACACGACATTTGCATTCATGCGTCACTTAACCCATGTAGTTAGTTACCTATATAGTTAGCAGATATAGTAAGAGTCTGTGATAATATGCTGGTTTATGTATCTGTAAAATCGTAAGGTTTTCATCAGGGGCGAGGCGGAAAATATTAATTAATGCTCAAAGGCATTTTGACTCAAATTGACGAACATACAGGTGTCTCAATCAATCGTTTCTATCAAACTCTCCAGATTTGAATGCAAGCAAATTTGATAATTGTTGATTCACAAGAAGAGGCCAATGGCCAGGTAGGTCGACTTTGAAACGACCAAAACATGCGACTTAGAAACAAGTCAGTGTTTAATTCTAGAATTTCCTAATCCTAATTGTTCCATCTGCACTATGCAGCTAAGTGTGTTTTGCATAAGATATGGTTAGCACACACAGTGAACATCTTCTACCCTAGTCTAATATTTACTTATCTGCCTCTACTCACTAAACACACTCATGCAAGTTGAATGTCGAGTAGGGCCCCTTAAAGTTTTTTTACTCGGAGTATCATTTTATTTTCAAATATATGACGTATAATGTCACCAGTTATGGGCAAATTACTTTAAAAATGCACGGCTTATGATGCTCTCTCTCGTGCAGCAAAAGACTAGAATATTTGAAAAAGTTTGGCGGTGCTTTTGACGGCTATTGTTTAAACTAGAAGGTCCAATCGGTCGTAAAAAGGTTGTGTCCACCAAATTCTTCAAGTAAAGTTTAAACAAATACTCCAGTACACAGGTACAGATTGTACTCGAGATTGAGGACAAGTAATGAATGACATACTACAATTGTGTTATGGCTACTGCATTGTAAATTACTATATTTACTGTACGTTCCGAGAGAAATCTTAACAATGCAGTTCACTGAGCATACACGCTTATTAATTGCGTACCTGAACATATGAATGTACACACAACCCCTGCCCGACTTGCTGCATGCTCAGTTATGTCTTAAAATGTATGTCTGCTCAAGTCCCCTACACCCCCCCCCCCAAAAAAAAATGTAACTATTGTCTTGAAGTACAGAGTCTTTTTGATGCAAGGACAGAGAAAACAATAAATATGTAGGCCAATTTGTTTTTATTTTTGACTAATAATCTTTTACCTGCTGCAGGGTTTGTCCCTGTGTCTCTCCCGGTGCTTTGAGAAGGTTCCGCCTCTGCCATTATTGACCTGTAGAACAAAATGAAACAAAATGAAAATGTAAGTTTCTGACGTCACGGTATCATTAACAATGAATATGTTCGAAACGTCAAGTTAACATATTCACTTTATCAAAGACACCAGATTAATAAAACCACACTCGATTCACCAATTTAACGTCAGAATTATAATCAACTTCAACTTGCAGTGTTGGAAAACCTTGTTTAATTTCCTGCGAACACACTTCAAACAACTGCCGATTTCTTGTACAGAGCACACATAGGCCTGTAGTGCGAGCATAATGGTTTTGGGTCCAGGGGCCCGCCTTAGGCCCCGGTGGGGTTAAGAGGAGGAACTTCATGTGGGGTTCATGGGCGAAGGCTCCCCAAAAATGGTAGTATATTTGCGTGATTGGTGATACAAAAAATATGCAGTTGCGGGTGCGAAATACTGACAACTGTTTGAATTTTCATTGACACGAAACTGATGAACATTTTAAAATGACAAGTAAGATTAGCTAGAGTAGTAGTAGTTAGTGTTATGATGTTGTAAAATGAAAGAGATTTAATCGGTCTTACAATCCTTAAAAAGTTTTGTTTTGGCTCCAATCTCAAATTAATTAAGTAAGTCAGTATCGGATCGGCAAATTTATGCTAACAATTATTCGTAGATGTTCAAGAAACGTAGGTCAAATATCCTTATAACATTTTGGTAAGTAAAACACACCTCAAACCAACTGACTCCTCCGCATGAGCAAAAAGAAAGAAGATAAAACTAGCACACTGAGCACTCCTTCAGAGGTGAAAGAATGTTATAACAACTGATGTGTTAGGGATATGAACGTAAACATTTACGTAAACTTATTAATCATAACGTAATGACCTGGTAATCCCTTCACTTTCAACAGTTTGATTTCCATCAGATATCATGTTGTCAATATATTTCATGATATCCGCATTAAATTCGCCAATGTTAAGTGTTTTTATCAAAGAAAAGTGGAGATGGCTTCTCAAATAAATTAGCAAACGCAACAGTGTACCATGGATTTTGCATACAACAGCCTAACACAAATTAGACAACATACACAATACATGCAAATTTTTCAGCTTTCAAACTTACCGTTCACTGTCTTCTTCACATCTGGTTTGATGTCCCCGGGATTAAAATTGGCAGCCATCTTAGGTCTTTAGTTTCGCATGCAAAATACAAATGAGGGTGAATTACTTTGGGTGCAAATTCTTTTTCAAGTTCCACAGTCAAGACAATAAATGGATTACTTGAGATATAAATTGGTTTCCAATATGTTGATACTTTGAATGGTTATCCGCATTCTGGGTCGATATAAACCGAAATAATCATTGAATTTAAAAAATAAATAGTACTCAGCCATCTTACATCCTACAACATTCATTTAGGTATTGAAATGTAGCTAAGACCATGCGTTTGTGTAGAAAACAAATACAAAGGGGGGGGGGGCGGTTACTGTTATATTTTTTTTAGTGGGTGGGGCTCAAATGTCAAAGGTCAATCTGAAAATGACGTAATTTGGCTAAAAATCCATGTTTGCATCAAAATAATCGTGACAGAAAATAAAAGTTGAACAGACCCCCTCCCCCATATTATTTGGAATAAATCCTAACATGTTTTGAACATATTCTGAGCATTTCAGCAATATATCCATAAAGGGTTCTGAGAAAAAATGCAAATGTCCTCAAAATTTCCAATAATTTGACACCAAAATCGTCCAAATCCGTTCATTTTTGAAAAAATTATCGTTCCCGAACGCTTCATCCTAGGTACGTGATTTTTTTTTAAAGATATTTAGGCCACTGCAACATTTCTAATTGATAGTTATGACATAGCGCCCTCGCACTCCTTTGTAAATTGACCGCAACCGCCGCTGTTGCGTCATACTGTGCCACTGATCTGTTAGTGTACAGATCAGTGTACTGTGCACGTACACTTGCAAATATGGCGCAGCTGCACGCAGCTCCCCAAAATTTACGGCCCAAGAGGTCCTAGAGATGTGGGACGATTGGTCCGATACCGATACCATGGTGATGAGGACCAGGACGTTCTGGTCGAACCAGTTTATCAAGATTCGGTCCTTTTTGAGGATCCAGAAATTGTAAGTCAATAGCGCTGTTTACAACAAAGGCTAGGCTAGGCTAGGCCTAACGTTATGCCAACGTTAGGCTGTAATTGCAGAATGAAAACAAAGAAAAAACTTGGAATAATGATGATAACCAAGTAATATATAATTTGCTTATTTTTTTTTATGTTTCAATACCAAATTTTGTTCTCTATTGATCTAAATCAACTTTTAAACAGAGAAGTTGTCCCTAACCTTTATAAACCAGCACTAACAAGATAAGTGCCCCAAATCCAAATTGTTACATTTTGGCAGTTTGCTGTCTCCCTCTTGTAATCGATGGTGCAAACTGTATAATTGCTATACATGATGTGTATGAAGCTACCTTATATTGTACATATATGCGTATAATGTTATATTTATAATACGAAATTGAATTGTTGGTTTGTCTGGCATATGAAAGAAAGAAACTCAAAAGCAAGTTTTTTATCAGTATTTAATATCGACGGAACCGACGAAAAATGGTTTTGAAAGCATATACACAAATAACATGGATTTTGTACTAATAATAAATAAAAAATGGTTAGCACCTATTGTTTGAAAATTACGATGTTGTATATAAACATCTCTGAATAATTACTTTTAACTTTAAATAATAAATTAATTTAACTATACACCCATGTAACTTATCAAAATAATGATCGAAATCAAGTTCTTTCTTCGTAGTCATATCGGATGGAATAACTCTGAATGAATCTGGTCTTTTTTGGTTGTAAATTAAAGGCTTTATATTAAAAAATGTTAGCAACATCTCGCTCTGCTTGTTTGTAGCAATCAGCATTTTTGCCGCGATCACGTACACATACTCATAGCACAGTTAATGAAAATGTTCTTACATTGTGTTTGCTCTTTAGTTACTTACACATGTGGCGATCTAACACTGTACAAAAGAATGTTGCAGACTGATCCATGTCTACTTTAGTAAAATTAATTGATTAATTGATAATTTCACTCTGTGACATATAACAGAGTTCATAAGTACTATGGACACCTCGCCAATTTGCCACATATGCAGTACACATGTTATGCGTGATAATGTCGTTCAAAATATGTTGCTTTTTTCTAAAAAAGTTTCCGTTTTAAAGATATACTTATTTGAAGTTTTGATAAATCTGAGAAACTCATTAAATATGTGCAATCTATGACGCTTTTTTTTCAGGCAGTTATAACCCGTAATAACAAGCCCATATACATTATTGAAAAACTGTGGTATTCCTCTTTTCATAGAAGACTGTAAAATGTTTTAAATAATTTAACAAACCTGTGTTCAGTGTCCTTGAAGGGAAGGTTGTGAACACAAGGAATAACATAGCAGAATATTAGCAGTCACTGCATTTACATAATCATTGTGCATAATTAGCTAATTTTAATTCATTAATAAAACTGGAATTAGGAAAACTCTTGTAAAATGGTCAAGCTTTGATCGATTTTGATGGGTGTGTGGCCGGGGGGGGGGGGGTTGCCGCTATTTTCATGACTTATAATGGCTATTAGAGAGATAAGGAAATTGTTTTTAATAGGTGTCAGTAGGCCTATAATGAATAACTGATCCACAACATCTCTGAAATCAAACAAAACAATCAGGTAGAAAGTTGTACAATGGATCAATCTGGGAATGAGTTATGGTTTGCTTATAGCACAGAGACAATTACAGGATCAGTCATTCGGTGTTCTGGCCAAATGTCTTAAGCTTTTGTTTCGAGAACTTGAAATTGACAATCCGCCTTTGCTGAGGCGTTTACTGTGCAGTAATCTGCATGCAAATTTGAAGTATTGCAGGGAGAAGGAGTGTGAGGCCCGTCTAAATTACCGGTACATTCAAATGTTGAAAAGCTTTGATCATAATGTAAGGGCAGAACACTGAAACCTGTTTGTAGTTGACTCTGAACAGGTCTATTTGGGTGCTAATCCTGATGGACTGGTACATTGTTCATGCCGTGGAACAGGTGTCCTGGAGAATAACTGCTCTCTTAGTGTGTCAAAATAAAACAAAACTGTTAGCAAACTGCTTATCCACTAGAGAGCCTGTGTAGGAGAATGTGTAAAAGTAAGGTGGCCTTACGTTTCGTCAACAGGGCAGAGGAGAGGTGGGAGATAAACAGTGGAGGGACAAAGAGAGGATTAAGGGAATAAACAGGAGAAGGACAAAGACAGAAATGTGTAAAGAAAAAAGGTTGGAAGAGAGCTATGAGAAAAGAAGGGAAGGCGGGGGGACAAGGGGAGAAGGTTGGGGGACAGAAGAAAAGTTAGTCATGTCCTTCCTGAATGTTGAGCCCATGGGGTTGAATGGTGCGAAGGCGTTGCATCCGCAGCCTCTCTCTGCTGATTCGTACTAGGTCAGGACGGCTACTTAAGGTTTCAATCTCCTGTAGGGACATGTCGTTGATGGTACTAATGAGAAAAAATGTCACGCTTCTTCCATATCATTCAGGGACCAAATACATTGATGACTATCTTATATAGTTAATGCTTATATACCTAAGTTATAGAAAAGGTAACAGTTGCAAATCAGTTAGGCCTAGCCAGTATTCACTTGGAAACCAATAGCTTAAATACTAAAAAAACAATGTGATAACCAATAACCATTTTTAAGTGTTTTAGAAATAGTGTTAACCATTTAAATATTCCCAAAAATATGATTTGGCCAAACATTGTCTCAAGAGAATGGATTCCTGGAAATATATGCTAAACAACTTGTAAGCAAACAGTTTGCTCCTAACTTTGCTTTGACTTGACCTATGCAGACAAGCTCTCAGACCAGTGCACTATAAAGGAAAGAAGACTACATGTGTGTAACAATACTAATTAGACGTAGGAGGGCAAGTACTTTACAAATATACGCGACCACGAATGTGGGAGAAATAATTAAAATCAAATTTTTCCGTCAAATTAAGATTCTTCTCTTTAATTTGGAGTGTCAAAGTAGAAGGGAAAACATATATTGCTCTTGAAAAAGATCTAACCTTCTTTGACACGGCCAGAGATCGAACCCCCAATAATAAGAAGTCCTTTTTTATCAAGTCAATAACAACACCAAAGTAGAGTTTGATCCAGCCATTCTGTTTTTAATAGGAGTAGATGCTCCTATATAACATATGCATTTCCCGTATCATTTCTCAGTGAAATCCACAAGGATATATCATAAATAGAAATATTTATTAACTGACACTCTAACCTTGCTTCTTCCGATTCTGCTCCTTGAATGATCACTTATATATTGCTCAAATAAATGCAGGCTAAGTGACTTGATAACACAACTTATCTTATTTTCAGTTGAGCTCTTCAAAATAGAACAATGTGCTTTGTAAGTTCGTTGAAACGGACACAGTCATCCACAATCTGCATTGGGTTAGACATAATCGGAATACAGACTAGGCCTACAAGTAACGGTTAACCCTCTCTACGTTTCAATTAAACGAAATCCAAGAACAGAAACACTTTGGCTTTAGGCACAGTGCGTTTATATTATTGCCTACGAATAGGCCTATATAACTTTTGCATTATAATCATACTAAAGAATGTACGATCATAGGTCATATCTTAGGCCTTCATCTATTGTATACACTGTACTATTTTGTGCAGGAAATCAGTTCCCTTCAACAAAAATTGCTCGATCGCGTGTAGAGGGTTAAATATGTTACCATCTCTACATATCATCTACAAATGTCTGCTGATTTACACTTAAGATGTCACAATATGTGATACATTTGTAATGTTCTCATTTGTTTTTTGCATTTAGCACTTCATCAATATGCAATAGTTTTGTAAATACATCATTGGGGACCAATGATATGTACAGTTTATAGGGAAAAAACCATTTATACTGCAACAATGATATTACTAATTTTGCTGTTTACATATGTCAGCATAAAACATTACCAAATATTGAGAATGTATATCTCCACTAATCACAATGCTACGAGGATGTGGTTTTTAAGCTAAAGATGCAAACAATCTACAGCAATTGTGTTTTGACAATAAACTTAGGCCTCCGGAATATAGGAATAATACTACGCAAATGATGAATATCTCTCCCAAGGGTCCACAATGCCAAGCCTTTGTTGCGCAAGCAATACCATTTCATGTTTTTTGTATTAGATATGAGTATATTATTTAAGCAAAATGGCTGCCATTACCTTTAAGCTCAGAGCATTGTTTGTATCTCCATTAGCCATGAAACCGCTCAATATTGTTCTCCACCAAAGATGAAACTTCTCAAGTTGGTGTGCATATTCACAAGTGACATCTGGAATTTTCAGCAGAACCAGTTTACTATCATCCCTAATATCAAATTTCTGTTCAAGTTTTTACGGTTGTAAAACAGACTATGTAAAACAGATTTGATTTGCCAATAGTTGCTCTTCAATATTTTTAAATAATACTACATTGTATGCATACAGCCTTAGCCTATATGCTACAATGGTACTTTCGAGATACACTTCCTTATTCCACAACGGTTTCTCTAGTGCGCAATCACGGAACTCGGGTGAACGGACAACACCCTAAAACAGAAGTATAAGTACGGTAGTGTTAATGTTGTGTTAAATTACGTACATATTTCATATAAATAAGCTATACGCTTCACGAAATTGTACAAAGCTTATGCACTAAGGGTTTAGGCAAACACATTCATAATGATTTTGATAAGAACCAGTACTAAGTGGACTTCAAATGCATTCTACCTTCTCATTGTAATGGGCTTGACTTCCTCAGATTATGTTGTATTTAAGAATATATATATATATATGATTTATTTTCAAGGCAGTATTAAATGTCCATGACCACTATAAATACGACGTCGTATTTTCATTATTTACTCCCTCTCAGCAGTAAAATGACAAGATAGTCCACTCTCTGCCGCTCTACTTGAAAGAGGTCGAACTTAAGAGTGGCAAAAGGGAACCTGCTTGATATACACTTTTCAACATTACCATAAGATAACCTTAAATAAATAAATTTAAACAAAATGACACGCATTCAAAATTGGGATCACAAGTAGCTATTTTTTGCCCCAAACAATCTTAACAATTGACATAGGCCTACTTATGCAAGTGAAGAACTGTGCAAAAATATACGTGCCTGAGTGAATATACGAGCCGTAATGTCAACAACTCTATTGCAATGTTATTACTCTAAAATAAAAACAAATGAGTTGTAACCTGCTAGACTGATGTGTAACGATAGAGAGGTAAATAAAGTACTACTATAACTAGCTTAATTCTATGACCTACATGTAGGCAAAACATACAGTATACACAACGCTGCGCTAATTGGATTGAGCTGATATTTAATTATGACTGGGCCTATACATGAAGTCATAAGTAACGTAGTTTGTACGTACACTTCAAATCGCCTCATCCAATCTTCTCATAAAACAAAGTAAAACACGGTTCCGTGGTATATAAAGATCACTATGGCTTTCAGCACACAGCTTTATAGTTGAAGTAATTCTAGATAGTGTATGTCATAATGCAGCATATAGCTTAGTGCAGAGCGCAAACCCGGAACCGATATTGCCCTACAACAGTCACAGCATGATCACGCGATATATCTATAACGGACACAATATCACCACAGTGTGAGTTCAATGCTGTCTACCATGCACTGCCGGTTGAGCTGACGGAAGGATGCAATAAAAGCTCTTAAATTGACCCCAAGAAACCCTTCTATATTTATATGAAATACCAATGCGAAAACATTCACAATAATAATACTCCCTAGAAATGTGAGTTTTGCGTATGTTATACCCATCCCTTTACTCATTTCCATTCCCGCATACCTATCGTTTATCCCTACATAGTTATATATGTTCCCAGTACTCAAGGAATGTGTCGATGAGCCCCATGGTTTGTTTTAAGAAGATCAGTTTAGGCCTACCTGTGCTAAAGATGAGACCATGTTCCCTGTGTGGTCTCTGGCAGGCTCTACTACACTATATTACTTGCCTTGTTTGATGAGAACAATAAGTTACATCTAGGGTAACTTAAGTATTCCGTGTGAGACAATTATTAGTTGTCAACTTCCCCGCCCCCCTCCCCGCCTTTGGGGTTCCATTACAAGGAATCCAGTATTAATTGACCAGTCTGTGTATTATTCTCCCTGTATGTGTTAACAGTAACCGAGGCTATGTCGTACCCTGTGTAACTTCTGGTGTAATGAGCTAATTTAGTGAGAAGAAGCTGGGTCTGCCTCCTAGAGAAAATAAAATTCCCAGAGTTTCTCTTCGTTTGAAAATGATTTACAACATCTAAGTTTGAAAGCATCTCTATCATTCATCAAGACAATATCAGCTGCCATACATCCACAGTAGAGAGCCAGAACGACAAACGAATTGATCATATTGACTTCTAAACAGGTAAGAGTTCATCTTTAACCTTTGCACTAGACTCATCAAGAACCTATTAGTTTATGATGTATGCGTACATTGTATA
>KN883075.1:103417-119853 GCA_000934455.1 Apostichopus parvimensis
TGACTTCTATCGCTTGGATACTCAAATAAATAGAAAAGGTTGTATTCCGATGTCAGAATTGGCCCATGTCTTTTTTATAACCCTCCTACAAAGAAAAGGGTCGTTTTGCCATCTTAGGCTGACATGCACGAAAAGCAACTTCATACTGCTTGCAATTTTATAAAAGCAATGTTCACACAGAAGATTTGCTGAGAATCACTATGGAAATTATCAATGTTGTTTTCTGACACTTTTTGCTAATCGCAGTTCATAACTTAAAAGAGACAGCATAAGGGCAACATCAACACCGAAACTGTATGCAGGTGAGCTACTGATGGCGCTGTGCACATTCTAAGCACGAACGCAGAAACCGGTCTGGTTGGTTCAATGCACGGGTCGAAATGATGCAATGAGATGCGCGTTTTACAAGGAGAGCAATGACCTTACCTGTTCTCAGGAACTTGGGTTATCCTTCGCTGCAATTTTCCCACCTACGCCACATATATGAAGTCAGATAATGAACCGTCAAACTCCCCCACCCCCGAAATTTTCAAGTGCAAGTGGCACATTGGTACCGTTTATTCAAAGCATTAGGTTTTAGGGTTGATTAATATTGTGCTTACAAGGTATAGCTCTAACGCATATTCTTGCATTACGCACACTGCTTTAACTGTAATAAAAACAACGCAATAACGTATTGCAACAACGCTGCGCGAGACGCAGTGTCCAAAGCAGTGTTCGTACGTTACAAACCCTATGCTATATAATTGTAATATATCTACTTTACTTGTCATGTTTAAATCTGATTGCTCTTAATTGATCAATTTCGAAACATTTCATGTTCTATTTCGTCCATATTTAAAAAAAAAATAGCGTAAATGATTGACATTTTGTTCCCGTCACCTCCTCTCCTTCTTTTAACATCTTTTTTAATGATATTTGTTTTTCGACATCATATCTTTTACAATAAGGTTTTCTGTTTGAACCAATTCACCAGACTAAAGTTGGTATAAAATAAAGTCAAATTAGGTTTGACTTTCGTCAAATTGTACGTATCCTTGCACGGCCATATACAAGAGCACGGTATATTAATTTGATAGATTTGAAGAAATAATTGGTTTTTGTAATTATAAAACATACGTGTGTAGTACATAATGCAATAGTGAGTAGAATTCTCCTTGACGTGAGTATAAGAGTATACGTGCAATAATTTAAGCGCAAGTACTTAACGTTTGCCCTAGTATATCACATTGAAATTCCAAAACGCCCCAAGTATACGAGTACAGATCCGTGAAGTCGAGAACATGTAACTATACTAGAATACGAGAACGGACTGACTTCAAGTTTGTTGTGAATTATTATATTCCAGCGTGAATTGATCTACAAACGTATTCCTTTTACTTGATCACCGGTCATCATGAGCGTTACTATACAATATTATTCGACCACTGACTTCGAAATATGCAAATGATGTCAAACAACACACAAAGCAAAGTATGCTATCGGTGCAGAAAATAAGCCATGTTTTCAGGGATAATTTACCAAATATGAACATGCTTATACGTTTGTACGTTATACGTTTGTAACGGATTGAGTTCTCAATGTAGCCCTTGAAAAGAAAGATACAACAAAATATTTTCTCCTTTTTTGATGGCCATTTTCATGACGTCATATGACCAGGCCCGCTTGATTTTCTTTGCCAATGTTGGCTGATATCCAGTTAATTGAGCTCAATTTTATGAGGATAATAGAAATACTACCATTTTAGCACACAAAGGAAATGACCGTAAATGTGCTCTGCAGCAAAAAAGGAGACACGTTATAAGTCCGTTTTTGACCACCTGTCATTGATCGACTATACTCATTGTGCATGACTTTGAATAGTCAGTTGGCTAAGCCAAATATTATTTCATGATGACACTCTTTTCTCAACTTTAATATTAATTAAATGTCGAAGGAATGTTGGACAACTGTACAAAAATGAAACTTATGTAAAACAGTTGACTGGGGAAACTGAAGAACTTCAGCATTTTGAGATGTTAGCATATGATATTGAAGAAAGACATACCAGAGTAAATTCAGAAGCTGTTTTAGTCGCAAATACACATGGAAGACAGTATGACGTAATCAAAAGTTAGACTTGCACGTACTATACTACAATCCAACCTGATTTGTAAATGAGCCGAGTTGCCAATCCTTAAAACGAGTTTAAAGGCGGACGTAATGAATATACCAGTAGCAATCGAAATATGTAGAGAAATAGTAAATATTTTCATCTGGCCAGCTCCCAACATTCCCCCTCCTCACGAAAGGAAAATTGAATTAAATCGAATTATGTTTATTGATGTCATCCATCTGCAGGTAGGCCTACAACATTAAAATCCACCTATAGCAAGTTGAACTACATGAAACGTATGCTCTAGATAGAGATGCAGGCATTTTTTAACCTTTTGCATTCCTTGACCTCATAGCATATGACATTATATGTAGATTATAGTGCTCTCATAATGGAAACTCAACAATACCTGCATGAGTGAGACACACTCTCAGCGAATTTATCATGAAGAACGTGTATGATATGCCTTAGCAAAAAACCAAGCTATTTATGACCAAAGCATTTCCACTAAAACATTTCATGTCCAGCAGCATGCATGTGATTTTCGCGTCAAACCTTGCACCTATATACAACTTTCAAGTACAGCGAGTCAACGTACGGAATACAGCATTGCATTGTTATGCAGCGTAACTCGTGTAACAACTGTATGACACCACTTCCTTGTTTGTGCGACCGCGATATTCGCTGCAATCAGCAAATTGTAGCACCAAGCTGTTTGTTTGGGCGTTAAACAAATAATGACGTGACAGGTTTGAGTATTCAGTACGATTATTGTGATATAAAAGGTCTAACTTAGGGAAAGAACTCCCGTTTTTAAGTGTAAATTAGTACGCCGTCAGTATTATAACATTTCGAAGCGGGCATAAGGAAGTCGTAGATATAGTATCTACTTGAAAACAAGTGGAAACGAACTAGTAACAATGCAACACAATTTATAAGTACTGAATTATTGAGAGATTAGTAAAGAGATTCTACTGGTTACAGTAGGAACGTACTGAAGCTGTGTAAACCATACTTTTTCACGTTTGTCTTATCCTGTTCAAATCTACTTCTACGTTATATGGTCTACTGCTGGCATACCAAAGGCTAAGCTAGCCTATGTCAGGCCCAGCCGGATTTATTGCGAAAAGCCTAGCCATATTATTTTATTTCATTGAAGAAGCCCCGTTCTCGCAAAACAACGTAAGACTTCCAGGCTAACCAAGGCCAGACTAACCAAGGCTAAGACTTTACTAAAGAATACTTGTAACAAAGATCGGACAATTTTGCATTACAAGTCTATCAAACTACCAAAATGTTTCGTGGGACACCTATTGACGTTTGTCTCCGATTGACTGTGATCTGTTTCATTTTACGGTATACTGTAGCTCAAACGGGAACATGTGGACGAAAAAGTAAGTGGTATCTCTGAAAGTGAGAGTTTGTGAAAGGTGATATAGCCTATGGCTTGGACCTCGTAAGTTTGAGCTAAGAGCTATAACATAAGCCTATGTATCTCAGTAGTAGTAGTATATTCAGATCTTGTATTTCGATGATGGGCATGATTCCATCCATATCATTGATAGGCTAAATGTCTCTCTGGCCCTGACTTTAATAATTCCTTTCCCTTCCATCCCTCTAGAAATATAGCCATGACTTAAGTTGTATGGCAGAAAATGTTTCCGTGAGTAACTTCTTTGACACATGAAATCCTCGTGCTAAAAAATGTTCGGTGAGACACACTCAACAGCTGGGTGTCGTTATGACTGTTACACCAGGTAGAGAACTAAAATATTATCACAACAAATGATGAAACATGGACTCGTATCAGTACCTTGGTGAATCTCAAGCTACAAAGTGGGACATTATTTTAATACATATATGACAGCTGTAATTTAAAATGTTTGGTACAGTGTACGTTCACTTCTCAATTTTATTGAACCCCATTAAGTGCAAAGCAAACCCAAACGACAAAATGCTTTAGGTGAGAAACATGTAGACTAAGTAAATGTTTTGGAGTTCGTGTTTTTACTACGATTAATAAGGGTAGGCTTGCAAATTTAACCGGCGATGAATGAAGGCCCAGCCAGCAGCACACAACTGCTCATTATGCAGCCTGCATATCGCTCACGCTTGAGTGCACACGATAAGCGCGACTTTGTACCCTTTCCCAATTATTTATCTTGTGTTTTAGCTGCATAACGGGACACGCAAAATGGCACTATTACTCCATAACTCTACCTAAATCAAAGCGATCTTTCACTCAATGAAAATGATGTTAGGTGAAATCTGAAATCTGTTTGCTGCAAATCATGGTAGCGATAACAGCAACCTTGTCTCAAACTCCTTAAATTGTTGTAAATTTTCGAGTTATGAAAGATAGTGTGTAGAACATGCCACAAGAAAATACTTTAGGATGTGTTTCGCTACCTTAAGTGCATTGGTATTCTGACACGAAACATGTTTTTCTTCATGCCTTTTGTGTTAATGAACCTAATATTATCCTACCGTTGTTAGTGTATGACACAGTGAAGCCTTACCAACTCGGCAGTTTCATGCTTTTTTTTCAAATATGTTTTACCAAAAGCACATAATCGTGTACTGTGGTTTTGCTTTTTGCATATTTTTCTAAAGGGGTCGTGGTCATTAACTTGGGAAGTTTGATATCGCGAAACTCGGAATAAAGTGGTTAAAACTTGTTAAAGTTTTATTTTTTATTTCAGTAATTAATGCTCTCGTATTTAACATCAGATTGTGATATCGACACGTTTATTGTTAATATAGTCTACCTTTGCCGCTAGTACTATAGCTGTGTAGGGATTGCCTGCACATACCCAAGCCATCATGATATCGATGTTTACTAAACTTTTTTAATTGGTTAATATATGAACACAAGATATTTATGAATGCCTTTCAAAACACATTACGTACTTCGTAAGCTCAAACTTTTCCCTGTAATAAGTAGAAGTTCACTGTATGTTTATAAACGCTCCGTGAAGTTTGTGAGCAACCTCCGCACATTAAAAAATCCTTTACATAAATACATGTGCAGATAGCAAACCATTTTACACACTTAACTCCTATTGGGATTGGTCGTTGACAAAAATCAGTTTACAACTTAAACTTGCTTCGAGGCGGTATGTAGTGTTTATGTGGGAGGTGGAGGTGGCAGTAGTGTAGAGTTTACATTTGAACATGTTTGCTTTTATAATACATACCCTTTAGTATATGAATATTAATGAGTTACTCTGCATAGTATTTTCAGTTTTATTGTTAAAGAGATCCTTGAAATCGTATAATGGTGTAGGAAAATGAACCTAATCCTGAGAGTCTTTGAGACAGCCATTTGAGACACACATTGTACATATTTCCATGTCTTTAGCTTTAAGCATCGTAATTCTAACTACCTTACTTTAGAAGAAAACAAAAAGGTGATAATTGCTAGATACAAAGTTTACATACATGCAAATTATACTGTTTTACTAGATGTCACTTCTTCATTGCACTATTTTGTATTTTATGAGCATTAAATAAATAAATAAATTTCCTATCTTGAAGTGTACTTGTAAGAAATGTAAAGGATCACTGTACTGTTGGTCGGGACCCTAAATTGACTTATTACAAAGAGGCTATTACACTATGGTGATCGAATCATTCAATTGTGAAGTTGTGAAGTTGTCTTCTAGTCAACTCGAAGAAATTCTAAATTTAGTATTCTGTGGCTGGATCTATTGCAAATCTGTTCACTGTCGATGACTTCCAGTAATCAATGTTAAAGTATGTGACCGATTGAATAATTATCACAGTAGCTTGGGTAGGAACTAGAGTGTAGACTCTTCAGGGCAAATTTTCAATGGTAGTCCGATAGTCTTAGATGACCAAATTTCTGTTCAGACAACCAAAATCAGTTATGGGTGTTTACATCAAAGTCAGATTGCATTGAAAGTATGCCCACATTGGTAAAATTATGAATTGCTTTACCAGCAAAGCTGGTTAAATTTCTATTAACCAATTCACCCAAAATGGTCATTGTTTGTTTATGGGACCAAATTTGCCGTTCAGACAACCAAAGGCCTGGTTGTCCGAGGGACTACAGAAACAAATCCTTAAAAATTTGCCCAGCTGGTCCTTTGGAGGAATTTTCCAAAGCAGGTCATGTGTACAACTACAAATAGATGCTACGAAAATTTCATACTGTAGGTCAACCGAAGATGTTACAATATTTTAAGTTTCAGGGTTTTACTCTTTCCTGTGCTTAATCCGTTGAAAACTACCAGTTCGGTAAATAAATCACTTGTTACTAAACAAATGAAAGTTGTCAGTACATTACACATGATGTGTTGATAATCTACTGATTCTAGTAATAATTCAGTTGAACAAGACTTGCATTAGCAGTAAAAGCTTAGCCTTGTAAAATGTACTAGAATTGTATTACTGTTACCTACAACTTACAATCAATTGCAAAATGTGTGAGTGGTTAATTCCAGCATGAACTTTAATTAGAAAACCTGCATGTGATTGACACAATGCCTATATGTGATCTGTTCAACTTCCTATGGATGGCTCCATGTATTCACTTGAATTGTGCATTAGTTGTTTGCGAACAAGTTTAAACCATTTCTTACGTTTGCAAGCTGAAGTTACATATATTGCAAATTTCCAAGCTGAGCAATACATTATGTATACATGGATGAAAACTCTAGAAAACTTTCCAAGGTCTGTTTAAGAGAATTCTGTTTTAAGAGGAACCTGATTAATAGAGGTAACTAGGATATATATATAGCATCATTAAAATATTGTTATTTTCAGATAAGGTTCAGATGACTGTGATGTCATTCAAGTCAAAAGATGCTGGATCTGTTTTTACTGAGCCTCTTCCTCACTTTGAGTGTTATCTTGGAGCAGGAGATGATGGTGCAGCTGTGACTTCAATTAGAGCTTATAACACAAGAACTGGTACCAATGATCATCCTTTCCCCACAGTGAGTGGTACCATGATCCCAGACCTTCCTGCAGACACAGCTGGATATTCTGTTTCCATTAACAGTACTGTCAACATTGCATTTGGTGCTTTCACTTGTACAGCAATGAAGGATGATAGAGAGGAAACTACCATCATGACTTTCTTCCTGCATGCTGATGGTGAGTTTAATAAATTAAGCTCAAATACACAAAATCTGGTTAAAATTTGTCTGTGTTTCTGTAACAATGAATTTGTTTCTATCATATGTATGAAAGTGTATGTGTATACCCTACAATAATTATGCAACGGTCCTATGAAAACAAGTCTAAAGCAAACACCACAGAATGATCACACTCATATATAGTATCATAGCAAATTGATGGAGTGCAGCAGCAATGCATTGATGGAATCAGTGAAAAAATATGGGGCAAACTTAGTTTCCATAAAAAGCATAGCAGTGAACTAAGAAAGGTACTAAACTATAGAGAAATAAATCACCTATGGATCGGCAATAACCAATTTGTTTTATATGTGATCACACAGACGCACTGTGTGTTCGCGAGAGCTGCCAAGACGTTTATCTGGAAGCTTTTTCGTTAGCACCTGGGGATAGTTTATCAATACAATAGCCCCATTCAAGCTGCTAGCACTCTTGAAGATTTGACCGTTTTATTACTACACATCCTTGTCTACAAATAACTACCGTATACAGAAATACTACTAAACATACAGCTGTTTATAACAGAAACATAGTCTGAACGAAAAAATAAAGAAACCCTCAATTGTGTTCAAAGTTGATAATATACTCTACCATCGTCGATGACAAAGCCTGAACGAAAAAACAATTATGTCTTTGTGCATGTGTGTTGTTGCTCAGCATGCCTATTAAGCCCAATGAAATGTATTTCATAGCAAAAATAAATCAAACAATGAACATCTCAAAACTACACATTATTCATCGAAAATCACCCTTCCTATAGCCAGATCATACATGCAAGACCTCTACTGTGTATTTGTGATTTCTTCATTATATAATGTGGCTATATACTGTATGACAAAAAAAATACTTGCACAAACAAAATTGGTATGATCACTTTTGTTTATTTGTTAATCTGCTTATAAATCATGTAGCAATACTAAATTCCCGTTTCATGGGAGCATTCATGGCTTTCAACCGGGGTTTCCCAAGTTCAGATGCATGGGCAATGAACTTCGTAGTAACTTTCTAGTAACTTTTTAGTAGTGCGAAATGTCCAGAATTCGTATATGGGTAAACAATTTGCAATGAACACTCTGTACATATTGATAGAATCTCAGAAAGTTGCCATGGACACTTTGAAGTCAAATGTAGAACCGCATCACTTACAGTCACACTTTCTTCACTTTCATTACTCATTGTTTGCATGAAATTGCATTAAATGGGTACATTATTCATAAATCAGGCAACTGAAGTCTGATAGCCACAGAAATAGCGGAGGCAAATAGAATGCGTTCACAAATGGTTTTGAAATATACCTGTGATGTCAAAACAAAAGTTTTGTTTGGAGTAACAAGCAAGTTTATTATTATATCAATTTTCACAGGCAATACAGACTTTGCTGACACGACAAGCAATAACAGTATCACACTGTGAATAATGTGACTGCAACTCTCAATTCATGAACACTTTACCGTCCTTTAAACTCAATCACATTTTGGAAAATACTTATGAAACTAGACTATTTCTGATGGGGTGGGTTAGGGTGGGGGAAGGTACCAATAGCGATTTACAAGCTCAAATATACCAGTTGGAGAGAGGAATTATTCTGAGAAGCTTTGTAATGTAAGTATCACTGGGAAGTGATTGGGTTATGAGTCAAAAGCCTCAGAAGGTTGGAGGACTATTCTGATAAGCCTATCATTTACTTTGCATAGAAGTTTGCAAGCACAAAAATGCATCTTGAAAAGAGGAAGACAGAGAGGAAGCTAGACCTAAAGTTGTGGACTTCAGAAGTAGTGCTAGTTTATGGGGCGGGGGGGGGGGGGTTGATTCAAATTTCCCTACTGAGTTAGGAAGGGCCTGAACCTTGCTGCCTGTCCTGGGTCATTGAAGTCGAAAATCATGTATAGGAGATCTGCCAGGTGGTTCACAAGAGTCAACTGGGGAAACAGAGGGTGGGGTAACATTAAAATTGGTTGAATCCCCCTATGCACCACTGGGTGCTATCACCAAATTAAGATATTCCATCATAGTGTATTTTAAGCAAGAAAATCTAAGAGGAATTACAGGAATTTGTGTCTTATCTTTAAGCAAATTATTATCCACAAACAGCACCATAAGCTATCACTTTGAACAAAGTTTTTTCTACATTTAAATGCAAGTCGGCAATTCAATCAGTGGTGGAAAAGTGACTTATGACAATGTCGATTGAAATAAGCCTTAGGGACTTTCATATAAAACTTGTAACTGGTACAAATATTATCATGATGAGAAAATCTAAATTTGCAAACTTACTTCTGCCTCGATAGATCACAGAAGGATGCTATGCAGTAGTATTGTACAGCAACAAAACAAGTAACAACAAGTTGTTGGAGTGTTAGCTCAGTGGTTAACACCGGTGCCTTTCAGTCATAAGGTCCCCGGTTCGAGTCACTGCAAGATTAATGTATGTCGGCCAGTTACAGAGTTGTTGACAATCAACAATTCATAATCATGGACGTTAAATATGAATGTGAGAGACTGACTTCGGTCAGCTTGCGGCTTTGATAAGCCAATGAGGCTTCGCGATTTCCTGCTTGCAGGAGGATCTAATATACATACATACATACATACATACATACATACATACATACATACATACATACATACATACATACATACATACATACATACATACATACATACATACACACATACATACACACATACATACATACACGCATACATACATACATACATACAATATTTGCGCACACAACTGTATCTTACAAGCGTTTTATTCAGAATATGAAGAATATTTCACCATCATAGGGTGCCATATTATGGTTCAATTATATTGATCCACAAAGGTGGCTGTTACTGTACTGAGCTGCAACATGACTATTTGTATTAAAGTAGAATTTAACACGAGTTAGGGTTTGCATGAAAACGTAAGTATAGAATAGTATTCTAATAGCTTACATTTGTTAGATTAAACATTTCCCTGAGGTTTTAGGATTTTCAAATTATTTTTCAAGTGTACTATGAAAATGTCCATACTGTTACTTTCAATACTGAGGGTGCTACAAAAGGTACATTTAAGTGAGCAACATTGATAACTAACTGCTAATGTCAGGCTATGCAAGGTACAAGCCTGCATGTTTGTCATATTTACCCAGCACTTACAGTAGATCCTCTTCCTTGAACCTCAAATACTCCACAAACTATAAAATAATTTCGGTGGCTGCTATTAAACACAACTGATATTCTGTCTTATTGGAAAGACACCGTCAAAGTCATCTATTGCATTTTAAACAAGTGTCCGCAGTAGTACATGTATGTCATGTACAGAGTCATTGCAACCATTGACAGAGGCAAACACTTTGTGAGCATGGGCGGCGATGAGGGGGACATGTCCCCCCAATATTTTAGGTGGGGGTATATAGTATCTAATATCCCCCCCCCCCCAATATTTGGTGGCATAGTTTTTTTGTGTGGCTATAAATAGAAAATAATGCGTGAGATTATTTATCCAAATCATATTTGGCGGTGGCTAAAACTTCATCCAACACATGCTGCATGAGGTAAATGACACTTCGTGGTTCTTTCTGTGACGTGACCGTATAGCAAGTTGTCACTCATGATTATGACCATAACTGTCTGTACATCTCTTTTGTGTGAGTGTAAGTAGGAACAATCATATATATGATCCCCATCGATATAGGTTCACTGGGTTTCCATTTGGTTTGTTTCCTTCAAGATTTCTAACTGCAGGTGTAATTTGCATGTGTTTTATTTTTTATGATATCGCTAGTTATTTCAAAATAGAAAGGCCAAAAGGCCTGGGAAGTGTCATTTCCAGCAATCTGGGAGGCCTTTTCGGAAAAAGTTTTCTTTTACGCTTCGCGCCAACTCATGGTGGCGCTACGCTTTAATAGTTTCCCTATAAGCTACGCCCCTCCTTTGGCAAATTCCTCACTACCCACCTGTGTAACCGTGTCACAATTAGTTACTAAATATCACCAAAAAACAGCACTTACAGTAGATCGTGTTCCTTGTACCTCAGATACTCCACAAATTCTAAAATAATTACCGTGGCTGCTAACACAACTTATATTCTTGCTTATTAGAAAGACAGCCGTCAAAGTCATCTAAGCATTCTAAACAAATGTCCGCAGTAGTATATATGTCATGTACAGAGTCAATGCAACCATTGACAGAGGTGAACCCTTTGTGAGTATTTTTGTTTGTTCTCTTTACTTTCTCCCTCTATTTCTGGCTTCAAAGGATAAAATTCTAAATCCAAAGGTATCAATATTTTCTCAAACAATCTGTAGACATGGAGGTCTTCTAAAATTAAAATTTATATCCAATCAAATTGAAACTGTAAGTCACTGTGGACAGCAGTAATAATAACTGTTAAAATGCAGGGAATAATTTTGTGTTCAAATTTTGTGTACCAGTTTTGAAGGCTCTGAATCTTGTGCATAATATATAATGGTTCCTGTGTACAAAAACTTCTGTTCATCTTTGGACTTGTGTAGCAATTTTCCAATTTTGCTTAGCATTTTGTACTGCGATACTGGATAAATTATTCCCTGATATGATGAGAAGATAATCATCATAAAAAAACATTTTGATTGCCATATTTTGTCAATTCATTTGTGGTAAGTTTTTGCAGTTGTGTAAAGTATTTTTTAGACATTCTAAATTAGAATAAACCTTTTATTTTATTTTGCATAATATTTCTTATTTTCATTTTGCTGTGAGTAGGTGACTTCTTTTTCTTGAAAACACAATATATATGTGGCTCATTAACACCCCTTTAGATGTGCCCTGGTTATTGAAAGGTAACAGTATGGAACCTCACATAATGCACATAGAAAACAATTGGAAAATACAGGGGAAAGTCCTTCTGACTAGGTATTATTATGATTTTATTCTGAAAAATGTGAACACTACAATACCCTACAGTAGGGTTTAATGTTCCTTTAACTTTGTTTGGTTTGCTGACAGTTTCCTGATAATTACTGTATTTACAGTAAACATGAAATGAACCTGAAACATGATTACAACCAATCTGTTATGACATGAAATTTGGAACACAGAATAATATAGCAAATAAATGTACACAAACAAAAAAATGTAAAAAATGTAAAGTATGTACAGTATGTGAATCGTCAAAATCTTTTATATTTACAGCTTATGTTGTTCCAGTCAATAGACAGTTTACTCAGACTGTTCATGTAGGAGATGCAGGTGTCAAAATAGACATGGATTGGTCTGTTGTGGGTAATTCCAGATGGAGAATCAATAGTTCAATTGAAGATGATACGAGTGAAGACTATGATTTCATCATAAACGGAGAAGCTGCTACTGGTGATAATGGTCTCTACGAGTGTCATATTGGCAGTCAAAGAAATCAGGCTCTCCATGGATTGAATAGATTGATTGTCCGTGGTAAGAATTATGTATTTCCTATACTTACTGTATTGAGTACATGAGTGGTGGTAACATGTTTGAATTCCACCCAGCAATAGTGAATCAGTTTTAACTAATATATTATTTGAATATACGTAATTGATCTGCAAAGCCAATCAAAGCGGCTCCAGTTAGCATTTTGGAAGATAGAATGTGTCTTGACAATCTGTTGATGTTGCATGAAGATTACAGAAGGCATGTAAACAAAAGTTGATTAATGGTAGTAAAAAGGTATTTTTTTCAAGTTCCTTACCTCATCCTTTAATTGTATCAATGTATCTTGGGTGTATGATATTTTGTAGTTGCTATATCATTGGTTGCTATATGGTAAAGTTTATGTTGTAGAATAGCAAGTCTTTAGGAGTGGTCCCTCCTAAAGACTTGCTATTCTACAACATAAACATGATATGGTGACTGAGGTGAGACCTGAAGTCCATTATCTGGAATGGGGTAAAAGTTGGTCATCTGTGTGTGTGTCTGTGACATCTGCCAGTCGTATAAACAAGCTGGAAGATTTCTTCAAGTTTGGTAGGCAGGTGTCCCATGATGGGAACTTGCAGGTCTCTGAGAGCAATTTGTGTCAAAATGAGTGGAAAGGGAAAACTTTTCTTTTGTAATATATCCAAGTGGGAACACTGAATCGACATGCAACCTTCACATGTATACATTTGTATTTCAAGTTTTATTAAATATTTCAGCTTCAGGATTAAAGGTAAAATGTATGCAAATTTGTGTCAAAAACCCCTTTCTAAACAGCTATTCCAATTTTCTCCAAACTTGGTTGGAAAGTACGTGCCCCATGACATTCTCTGGGAGTGTCTGGGAGTGACTGTGAGACATTCAGTGCCTGGGAGATCTTCAGAATGAAACAATGACTTTCTGCTACTTAACGCAAAGGGGAAGCAATGAATTGACTCTCCTCAACAGCTCAACCCTCAAATTTGGTACGAATAATTGCCCCATGATAGGACTTAGTCCTTGAAGACATTTCAAATGAAAGTTCAGAGGTCAAAAGTTGAATGAAACAAAGCAGCTGTTTGATATAAATACAGGCCATACATTTTGAATAGAAGGCAAACCTCAAAGGTTAAGTATTATTAAACTACATGTGTTCAATAGCAACAGCTGAAAATCAATGCTCTAAGAGTAAAATTGAGTTTATGAATGTGTAAATTTTAAACATGCTTTAATGTAAACACAATTTATTCATTAAGGGTATATCACTATGAGATATGCAACTCCCTGGAAATGTTTCTACATTTTACAAACAATAATAACTCTTCAACAATATTTTACCTGCTGTGTCTATGCAGTTACTGAGGAATGTAGTTTGATTCCTACTGTCAAGTTCAAATCTACTCTCAAATCATACTACTTTAGTCAACTATGGGCAATATGCCTATAATGGAGCTGTGCTCAGTGTTTACCAAACTGGTGACCTACATACAAATCATTTTTCAAAGTCATGACCCAAATATTCAGGGTAGCTGTAGTTCCAGTAGACAGACTGTTTGTGCAAAGCACCAGAAATTGTATTATATAGGATATATTGCCAAATGTTATAGCCTGTGTGCCTTTCCCAAAGTAGCCTACAGTAGCTATTTATCATTCTAAGTTAGTATTGATTAGGATATATGTATATTCTGCATCATAGTGTGTAGCTGCAGCGGCTTCATAAGATATTTTGAAGGGTAGTAGCTACATTAGGTGTAGAGGGAGGTGGCATAGCAAGATGAAATCAACATTGGGGGGGGGGGGAGGGGGTTGGGCGTTGGGAGAAGCATGCGGGTAATACAGGTTGGCACCAGAGGTTTCATCATAATATCATTAAGTAAATCGTAGTTATTTATAAGTAAAAAAACTTTTTTTTCGGAACATGGCTAACTTAAATCATTGGGGGGGGGAGGGGGAAGGTGCACCAAACATTGGGAGAGTACTTGCCTTCATTGGAGATGCCACTGTGTAGAGTGCCCAACAATATATGTCATACGAGCATGCACTGTGCCTTCTAAAATTAAAGCCTTTGTATATTTTGGGATATCACACTTTTCTTTTGTTCTACCTTTTGTTTTGTTTGAGGACAAATCATATTATGTCATTGTCATCAACATTAGTTGAAGTCTGATAACTTATTAAAGGCATTAAAGACTCGCCCTTAACCGTGTGCGGCCCTCTGAAAAAGTTAACTTTCTGTTGCTTGCAAGTGACGTTTTGTTTGTGTCGCTACAAAATGCAGACAGTACAGTAATGAAACGTGTTACCTTGTTATCTTTAGCTGGACCTGAGATGTCCATCGCTGTATCATTTGTATACTGTGTTGTGGGTATTGACCGCAGCTGTATGTACTGACTGTACACTAGTGTCTAATTACCGACGGTAGCAAGCTGTGTGTGAATTTTCTGGGATTGATGGTGGTGTTTAACACTTCTGTTACACCTCATTCGAAACTAGGTCAAATTACCGGCATTAGATGTTCCTTTTTGCGTGAGTCTTTACACCATTTAAACAAACTGATGCCTGCATTACAGCTTAGTTGCACTAAAATGTATATGTACGTAGCTATCCCTGAGGCAACAATTAACATAAATACTGCTGTTGGTGTAAACACAGGACGAAAGAAACAAAATTCTTTCATGTAAAATCATCAGTGTGTCCCAAGTATTAAAATGCTGTGTAATATTTTTCTGCTGAGCATTAAGAATTTTTTAATTTCTTGGTAGGTTTAAAAAGTACTTGAAGCTTGTGCTAACAACTTAAATCTCAAATATTTTAGTCTTTGTCACCAATATTTTCATGTACATGTGTCAATCCGTGTCAAATGAACAAAGGCATACAGGGTCCAGGTATAGCTGATCTTGATTAATAATGCATTAAATCAATAAGCAAACGAAATAACCGCAACTATATCTGCAGTTCCACCCCAACCCACCCCCCTATAAAAAAGCCCCCCCCCCCAAAAAAAAAAACAATGAACGATCACAGAATATCACAAGCTACCACCCTTGTATAATTTCCTCCACTATGTTCTCCTTGGTTTTCCTTTCTGTTAACAGCTTGTAGTTCTGGTAGATGGGGTCCACCAGAATGTACCGGTATCTGTGACAATTGTTACAATGGAGGAGTTTGTGATGATGAAACTGGGAGATGTATCTGTGCCCCGGGATTCATGGGACAAAACTGTCTGACAGGTTTGTACAGATGTCTGTGAACTTGTTCATTTGAGGTTTCTTTACATGACAGTGAGGGGCCATATGGGACACTATGTTGGTAATTCCTCCCCTTCCCATTCCTCTAAGGAAAACTAAGTAATATAGTTTGTAATATTTATGAAATGCATCCACTAAGTTGGGAGTTCTTAACCCAGCCTTTGTTATTAGTGTTCCCAATAGATCATCCATTTACCATTTTTGGGGTGAAGGTTAACATAAATTTGGTTCCCATTGTTATTTACTTAATTTACTTCGCTCCTCGCTTACCTGTCTCCCCATAACCCTAGCACACTCATTCTACCGCGCCTAGAATGTCCTGGTAACCTTTATCACTGTGCACCCTCTGTGACCCAGCTTCACGGGTCACCGCCCTTCCTTCTCATTCTACCAACCAAAGAGTCTAGATCGCAAATTTTCGAGCGTATTTGTTTCCATCGGATTTCGTCCACTTTTGGTTCCCAGGATCGGAATTTTTCCCATCCACTGTTTTTGGAAGTATTTGAAGTTGTTTGCAGCCCGATAAGTATCCTT
>KN883075.1:137755-148807 GCA_000934455.1 Apostichopus parvimensis
AGAAACTTTCTTAAAAAGACATTTATTAATTAGCCCTGTCTCTCATAAATAATGTTGTGTATATTAAACTATATAGCTATAGTTAGGTTCCAATTTTACTTGGTTGTATCTTTAAAATGAATACATTTATATTAATAAGTGTGAATTATAATAATAGAAATAGTAGCTTTAGGATTTTAGAAGGAGCGAAGACACAACAAGAATAAAAATCAGGTGGGTCCCAAAATCCCACAGCTGTTCAGCTTTGTTAGAACTTACGTTCTTCATACCATGTCCTCTAGTTCAACCATGTGTTGCTGGAGGATTAGGTTTAAATGGTTGTGAATAGTCTACTGACTTTATATAGACCATTCCACTAATTCATCTGAACAGGTAAGTACCATGTATAGATGAGGAATGCCAGAGTACCAATCACTGATCTTATTTTGTAACCTGTCTGCTTTGATTTAAGCCCAGCTGTTAAAGAAGCCCCTATTCATCTCATATAAATGAGCAAGTTACCATATGGACACTTTCTACTGTACCTCAGTATTGCCACTTCTCATTTCAGAATGTCAAGCTGGCTTCTTTGGTGATAACTGCAGAGAGGAGTGTCGCTGTGACTCTGATGCATGTGATAGAGTTACAGGAGATTGTGTTGGATGCTGCAAGCATCATGCATGGATTGATTCCCCTCCATCCAGATGTCAGGAAGGTAATTATTATAGTGCTTGTGCGCGCCACAATATTGGCATTACTGGCCAAGGGAACGATACCTACATGACTGGACGTTGAAACTTTAAGTTTCATATAGTCTCTGTACATTTGCAGTAACAGAGGCTAGCTGCATAGCCAACTTATTTTGAGCCTGTCTCAGTGCTCACAAGTGCCCACATTTTGTAGGTACCTAGCTTGTGTGTTGTCCACCCAAAAACTAACACCATGAACAACCAAATATAGTTCTTCATAATACTGCAAGCACTCCAGGCGAACTACAATACTGCGTTTCTGCAGGCAAATGCAGTTCTAGTTTGTTGATAGCGTGTAGCATCACAAAGAGCATCATTCATTATGAATGAATTTCCGAATGCAGTAGCGGATTTCAAGTCAGTAAATATGTGATGTTTCACAAGATAATATCACAGCAGGTATCCTGATGCCCTAAGCTTGTAAGAGTCATTGGTCTCTTCTGTCAGCTGGTGAGTATCCTGTAAGGTAATTTGAATTGTGAGTAACATAATAGCCATGTCAAGCTTTGGTCACAGTTTTTAGACAGTCAAAGATATTATTCTTAGGAAATTATATCTCATTTGACCTAATTACCACAGCATGACAAGGAAACTTGAAACAGTTATGGTAGCAACTAATCATCCATTTCTATTACTTTATGGTCATTACTACAATGGTACTGGATATCATATTTTGGTTTATTTTATAGGGCCTTTTCCTCGTTTCATTACAGAAATTATTAATGTTACTGTCAATAAAACCAATCCTGGTACACAGTGGTCAGTTACATGTTGGGTTCAGGAGATACAACAGACATCTCCAAAGTACACAGTTTACCTGTCCCAATCTATGAATGACAGTTCTACATCATTGCAGGCACCAAGTAGCCTTACCGCAGCTAGCAATAGGGATGATTTCATTCAAAGAGGATCAATATTTACAACCACTGATGCTCAAGCTGGGGATACATACTATTGTGTGATACCACACAGTACAGGATTTGCCTGGCTAAACACAACCTTGTCCCATTATGGTAAGATAACTGTTACCTGTATATGTTTTACATTGATTGCTAATATTCAAAATCTTAAGATCAAAGTGCGTTTTGCTTTATTTAAAGTAAACTTACAACCCTTGCCATTTTAAAATGATACTAGCTTTGATGTCAAATATTACACACAAACACACTCTGAAAGTGGCAAACAACTAATCTTTAAGGGCTTACCATGTAGCTTAACACTGTTGAGTTATAATTTCATATGCTGAATTGTTTACATTTTTATGTGCTTATCTTGCTGACTATTTGGTTAATGCAATTAAATATGTCAAACAATTTTTAGAAACAAAGTGATATGGGTGCCTCATTCAGAGATCTAGGAAATGTTGGATCGTAGGAACAGGGTTAGGATTTGACTGCTTCTAATTTCTGAAGAATACCATATGAGATTTCTGTTCTTCTTAGTTATTTTTCTCAATGCAGAATAAACATGATAACTTTGTAATATATATTATAAAGAACCTCAAAGTTTTGATAGCAATCTAAAATATCTATTATGCATTGGGTAGTTTATGGCATCTTTAAGAATTTTTGAGTGACTTGAGCAAGTCTGGTGATGTCTTGATCAAATAACTTCAAGTTTGATTTTTGTTTTTCTTGGCTTTTTGGCTTGACATGTATAATACCCTGTACTTATATCATGGTATAAATAACCAATCAGAAAATTTGATTCAACCATTGTGAAAATATGCTTCTGGGAAGGACAATTGGAGAATACTGATTGCAGCTAGCTGTAAACACTGGTTTATTATTGCATTCAGAGATAATCAATTAGTCATTGGCTCTGTACTTACAGTATGTCTGTGACATGTGTAATCTTTATGTAGGTATGGTACTGCCTATGTCATCAGTTTTACTTAAACATTTAATGTCTGCTTCTGTTGTATAGGTCTTCAAAAATGCTGTACGGCCCCCCCCCCCAAAAAAAAAAATATGTATAGCTTGAACTAAAAGTGTTAATGCTTTTACTAACCTTGCTCTTTTTGGTATGTGTAGCTGAAGTGGTGATTTTATGAATGGACAAATCTTTTCAGGGTTTGCTGAATGTCTCATTATCAAAGTTCTCACTTCTAAAAAGTAATGTAGAACATTCTGTGTTATATTATTTGCCAAATATACATACTAGTGCAGGGGAGTAAATGTTAATTTGTACCATAATAACTATACTTATATCTCTTGGAATCAGTTGCTATCATTCTTTCTACATATGTTCTATGGTTACTACAATTTAAGAGTAGCTCTGCAAGTATCATGTGATTTCATCTTTCACTGGCAACACTGATTACTTCAACAAAGTATCAAGCTCTAGTCTCATTCTCACAGACTGGGGCTGTAAAATGTTCTAGTGCAAATGTTTCATCATTGGTATCAACTTATAAACAAGAAGCAAATTATTAACGAAAACTACAGCATGAGTTGATCATTTGATAGTACAAATACAAAGAAATCATATAATGAAACGGCCGTCTAGCCTAGTATTTCTTCAATTTTTTCATTGGAAATCAGATATGAAGAGACCATTTGTTCAGATCTAAACAATCTGTGCTTTACTACTACCAAGCCTTTAATTTTCTTGCACAGTATTTTTTGCAGTATTTATATAGCCAATAACAAAGCATGTTGCTTAGCAATATCTGAATTTCACAAAAAGGGGGGGGGGGAGCAGTCTTGCAGTGGCTTGCACACTCCACTTCTAGTGTGGTTTAATTTTATGTTCTCATTTCCATTCAGATCTTCCTGTCATCAGTGAATCGCCTGAAATAGTCAATATGTCCCAGACCTCTATAACCATTGAATGGAAAGCCTGGGATGAACAAACTGATTTTGGGGATCCACCGGTGGTTAGTTATATTGTGTACTACAGGAAGGATGCAACTGATAGCTGGAGTACTGATACTATCATAGAATCCAGTCAACTGCTACAGTACACACGGACCAATCTAGAAGAGGATACCAAATATGTCTTCAGCCTATCAGCTGTTAGGGAAGGGGACATGGGTGAGGGTCCTATAGGTCCACCTGTGTCTGTCAAGACATTTTGCGATGGTGAGTTAGTTATAATTAATCTCATCAATTTTGTTATTATTCAGATTTTATTTCGTTTCTTAGTTGTTTGAAGTTAAAAGGAGGTCATTATGATGGTAAAATGATAAAATGGTGCTGAAGATGTAAGTATGATATCCCATGCAATATTTTTGACAGACAAAATAGTAATCAGGTGATCAGGGTATAAACACAGATCAATTAATATGAATAAGCAGTTAGGAATCATACACAAATACCAACAGCAGTTTTAACTATGTCTTGGTAAGGATATGCAACACAAGAAATTCTATGCTTAGAAGATTGTGGAAATTAGGAATATTTATAGCATTCTGGATAGTATTTATTAATGTAGTATGTTAATGATAGGAAAAATCCCACATTTTTATCTTACTCTCAGAAACTCTCTCATTGTATCCTCACCTTGTTTCATTTCTGTTATTTACAGTACAAAGTACTCCTACAGCTGTGATGGCAACAGTAACAGACTTGAACCAACTGAATGTTACTTGGCAGGTATGCTAAAAAATGTATGAAATACTGTAAATGCATAGGAATTTTAAAGTGACTACATTATAGATATACTACACAATATGTTTAACAGTATAGTCAGGCTTAACTGAGCCACTCAACGAAGGATGCAGTGTACAATAGAAGGAAAATAGTTGGATCATATAGATGTCATCCTTTTGTGATGGAAGATATGTGAGAAAGATAAACCATTCCCTTTTGCTTTCAGCTTCCCCATCCTCCCTTGCCTGCCCTTCTCTTCCCTTCCCTCCTTTCTATTGGTTCCAGCTTCCCCCATCCTTACCTTACCTACCCTTCCCATCACATCTCATCCCTTTTCTTCTAGCCTCATCTCTTCTTGACTCATCTAGCCAATACATTAAGAACACTATAAAGTAGACTAGTTGTAATACTGAATTATTACATAGATGATGCAGTGTCTTCTATGCTATAATTTAGCAACAATATTGAAAGTTTCCATCTTTGATCAATAGGTTGATGATAATATTATTACATGCAGTACTGGGATAACTAGTTATTCTATCTACTACAAGGTGGATGGTAGTAGTGATGATCCACAGAGAGTAACAACAGTCTCTGGAAGTACAATGTACACTATCATCGAAGGACTTGCGCCTGGAGAGAATTATACCTTCATGGTTTCCCTTACAACAGATCAGGAAAGCCCCCTCAGTGAACCATCTATGGCAGTAACAGTGACAGGTGAGGTCTCAACAATTACTTGTTTGAGGATTTTCTGTAACGGAAACTGGAATGGAAATATTGCTTCATGTGTAATACTGCGACAGTAACATTCCAACGTACGTATACCCAAATCTAGTAAAGGCATTTTTGATGAGGCAAGAACTACAACCTGATGATTAATTGTAGTAGTAGTAGTAAGTTGAGTCTCGTCTATCCGACATGCTCAGTGATTAACCTCCGCCACGTATCACGATCTTGTGCAAGGTTTATTGCTTCCTCGAAATTGTTAATGTTAAAGTCCTTAAATTGCGACTTTATTTTTCCAAGCAAGGCAGTCACGGGGCTTCCTACTGGTTTAGCAGTAGGTGTCAATGCTTCTCTTAAAGCAACCTTTGCTGGAGCGTCCTCCTGGAGTCTTGCTACAATGATTACTTGTGATCACTCAATTTGTTCCATGCAGCCTTTAGAACAGTTAGAAAAATAGAAACTTACATAACACCAGGTCTTGTTTATCAAAGAGAGTACTGCATGCAGTTCATTTACATAATAGTAGTAAGCACAATAGATCAACCTACATTGCTTGGCACTGACTGGCAAGATAGTAAAGGTTGGGACTAAATTACTGGGACTAAAAGTGTGGGACCCTTGTAAAGAATTTTCCTTGCAACAATATAACTTTCTATGTTGGTTATGCTATTTAAGCCAATTTAAAGGAGTATGTAGCTAATTATTATGTTATGATGAAACTTGAAAAACAGTAGTTACCTTGTATGATAATTTGTGTAGTGCAGTTGGTAACTTTTTTTAATCATAACTTTTGATATAACAGAGAAGCAGCCAGACACACCAACCCGTAATAATGCCTGGATCGTCAGCATCCCTTTGGCAGTTCTTTTGATCATCATACTACTCATTGTTGTCTACATTCCCTACAGGTAACTAATCATTTGATAAACTTGAATAAAAACAAAGTATATCAAAATGGTTTTTTGTTTTCTTTCTTTCTGTCTTTCTTTCTTCTGTAAAATCAAGGATAAAGTCCAAATTTTTTACTTTATTGCATAAAGTAGACAGAAAACATATTAGTAGTTTTATACAGCCGGTGCATGTTAAGTCATACAACTTTTTTCATGACTTGTAGATTTCATAAATTTTCCAGTTTGATGATAGGTGTTCTAAGCTTGGGCACTAGGGTAGCAAAACTCTGTCTTACAATTTGAGTTGAGATGATTTGCATTATCAGACACAGAATCGTGATTACTATCGGGCCAGTCAGAACAGATCTTTGATTTTTTATCATCTCCTTTTCAACAGCCTTTCTGTTCTGCTCTCATTCTGTTTTGGTGTTTACAACTAGTCTTTCTGTACTTCATCAAATTTTCTTGTTTCTGTCGATTTGTCGCAATCTGTCAATAATCAATAATTGTAGTCATGTTTGACACACCAGATATAGCTATGATTCTCCGAGTTAATAGTTGAAGTACAACAATATTCAACATAAAGGAAGAACATTGCCTTTTGTTTATTACTTTGTTTCTAGGAGAAAGACCTCGAAGCCGCCACAGCCCCGCGTCACACCTTCCTATTCCAATCCTGTTTCCACCAATGATGAAGGTATTGTCTGCTTAGTATCTTGTGTGTTTCTTAGTTATCATTCAGTAATTTTACAAAGTCCAGTGAGTGAATGTCAAAATCATTAACAACTTTCTTCTTTTATGTTTTTTAATAGATGCAGTTTGACCATAACACCTTTTACATAACAATCTTTTGTCATAAGACACTCTTTAGTCTGCAAACTGTTCAGCTTGTTAATGTGAATCAGTAGCCCATGTGCTTGAGGACAGTATCATTATCATGATGATGTCATCATTCCTTTGGGTCAGCATTTTATCTCTAGACATTTTATCTGCCCTTAATAAATATTCTTAAAAGTTGAGTCAGATAGAGAGTATGTTTTAAATCAAAATCCTGGAATCTCTGTAGTGAGAATTACTCATTGCCAATGACTGCAAACTTCCCTGTTTCTATAGCGACTCAAAGGCAAAAGTAAAACATGATAGGCAAATCCATTAAAGTTAAACATATTAACTTATAAACAACAGCTTCAAGGTAACATTTAGAATGTCAGAAGTACTACAATTCACGGTAACTCCAAACTTGCTCGTTAATGCTTAAATGGTTCCAATGCTCAAAATATTGCAACACTCTTCAACCATTTCTGTGGCAATTGTGGAACAACTACATTTAACTGCATAATATCCATAGCTCATAATAATCTTAAGTTCTGTTTGCTATAGCTTGTCAGTTGATAGCATAAATGGCCCTCTGAAATTCTTACATAATTTTAGTTGATTTGAGGAAGCAGCCAAATTTTAACTCCAGAATGCTGCTACCGCTTGTAGTAATAATATTTAATTTCCTTGCTAACAAGTTTGGTGCTCACTTCTTTGTCTTGGATTTTGTCATGTAAACTCATGTTGTTTGCTGTGGACAAGAGGATGGAGATAAGTTTGCATGGTGTTGTCTTGTAGAGCCATCTTTATCAAAGAGATGAAAGTTAAGCAGCATTTTTACTTTCAGTTTAAAATCGAAACATAGTTGTGATAATACTATGTTGATTGTAAGGTTTAGGGTTTATCCAGTGTACTTAATGTGTTCTTGTACTGTCACTGTGTTCAGTTGAGCTTTCCTGTTTATGTATTACATTACAAAATTATCAACAATGAAAATTTATTGGGAAGTTATAAACAACATTGGAAAGAGCGAAGAATTAAGTTGATGGCTAGAACAAGATTCAAGGCGGTGACTTCTGGGTTACTAACTCAGTGTCCTACCAACTGAGCTATTCAGCCCATAGTTGGTGGGAATCCCTATACAGCCATGTCTTTGCTGGGGGTGCCAGTCAGAAGCAATGGTAACTTGCATACCATGTAACCAGGGATCTGGTCTCAGTTCCGTTTGATTTATTTTAAACACTAGATCTGGGAGATGTACTATATATATACTGTCACAAGAACACATGTTTGCCTCAATAAGTAATTGTTTGCATGTATGGGACGGTCCAAAGAAATAACACTGAAAAGTGATTCTCTGCCATGCTTCCATGTTTGTTAGGTTTTATTGCAATTTGATGTATTAAACTTGCAAATGATTGCCTGATATACAACATTAACATATATCTTATTTAAACTTGTGAAAGATGTGATGCCAATAGTCCTCTTCTTGGATAAGACATTATTCTATATTCATCTGACTGCTATGATATGTGTCTCATGAGTGTTTGTTTATTAAATATTATTGGCTTAGGCAGTTATTTACCTTTCTTTTGGTTTTTTGTTGTTCTTAACTTTTGTTTCCAAAATAAATTTTCATCATTTCAAAACAGCAGTCAAACCAAAGCAGTCTGGTAATAATACATACGAGGTACCTGACATTGTACAACTGGAACCAAGAAATGGCACGACAAGTCCTCCTTCAAACTTACCACAAGTCACAACTTTGAATGAATCTGAAGATCCACCAATCAGCCCTTCAGATGAAACGTACAACAACCTACCATTGTCAATCCTCGTGTCTGATCTAGAAGAATATTACAGACGAAACAAGCAAAACTTAGTGCAAGAATTCCAGGTATGGCACTATTGTTGAAAACTTAGCCGGCTCACCACAGTTACGTGTGGCTGTTTAGGGATTTAAATAGTCCATATGTAGCAACACCCAACAACCTTCCCATAGTGTAAGGTAATAGAGAAGGCTTTGAAATGCAGATAAGGTGTGAGGGGGGGGGGATGGGGTGGTTGGGAAAGGTGTTGCCTGGAGTTTATTGCTGTTACTATTTTGTTTACAATTTGCTTTCAATGTACGTATCAATTTGCTAAATATGTCTTGGCATCGTATGCGTTCAATTTAATGTTGTTAGTAGTACCGTATACATTTTGTGACAGGCAGGCGACCACAAAATTCCCTTATGTGAAATTGCTGGTGACTAAGCCATTACCTTGTTCTTGAATTGTTACTTACTTGCTAGTTTGTATTAGTTCCAGCTGTATAGAACTGTTATCTAAAGTTGTTTATACAATTCATGTTACTAGGAACTGCCATGGCTGAGGCTTATTAACTCATGGTTTAACTTCTTGTATCCAATTCCCATAGTAAAATTCTTGATGTTCACTAAGTATTTGCTTAGTCTTCAAGACTTAGATTTCAACTTCTTCTGTTGAGTACTCCGCCATGTTCACTGTAGTAAGCAATGCATGAGAACACATGAAAGATGAAGTAAACCTCATTGTCGAATATATATTGAGGTGTGTTTATTCGATCGGGTACCAAGTCTGACTCTCTTTTACAATAGTTATTAATATATATCTACAGAATGTGTGAAACTAACTAGAGATAAGATAAGATAAACAGCAGGTGGTCAGTGTCTGTCAACTAGCAGGGGTCACTCATAGGAGTCGCTCACATCAAGTTGTCAGCATTAAAACAGTGCAGTGACATGCATATGGTAGTATAATGATACATGATGGACATCACATACCTCTCCATCTATACCTACAACATTAGGTAAAGTATTCACTTAGTGTTTACTAAGTACTCTTGGAGCAGAGTTATTTAAATGAGCTAAGTGTTAGAATATACCTACTGGGACTACTTGCACTTGATACGTGTTGGAAAGCTTACATTATTGTAGTATTCAAAGTTTGGTATGAATTATTTAAATACTTTTTTGAACACATGAGCCAAAGCACATCAACCACACCGAATATGTCAATGCTATTGGAGGAGGTTCCATTGATCCTGTACATTGCTTAATTGACTTTCAATGAGCCTTATAAAATATTGTTAAACAACTGCAACAAGATGGAGAGCCTTTAAATTGAAATTATTGAATAGATACTGCTTTCCTTTAGCCGTAATACTGTATTATTATTATACAATCGTCAGAATATATAGCTTTTATTCAGGCCTGTAGACTATACAGACCCCTAACTGTAGTTGATAATTTCATCAAAAGGAAAGAGCGTAATTTTGTGAAGTCAGGACAATTTGAATGGAGTTACTAACAAAGGAATATTTATAATGCATCAGTAACCAAGGTTAATAGGGAGAGCACAGCAATACCTTCGCTATAGAATTGCCAAGTTCAAGGCCATTCCTTCAACACACAATAGCTTGATTATAATGGTATCAGGGTCTACTCACTCACGGCTCACAGAGGTGATGATACACAAAGAATTTTTGGTTTACACTGCTACAATACAAAAAGGAATGACTGTGCTGTACCCCAAAACGATATACATGACACTTAGCAGGAAGTAACATATCTTGAAAATGAATCATTTGAAAAGTAAGGCCTAGAATTATAAGAAAAATAAGGGGATAAAGAAAGGGATTGAAAGAGGGAAGTGGACTGGTTAGGGAAAAAGCAACTGCAGCTCTCTGACATTTATACCTTAGTAGTAACAGTTTGAAAAACATTCTGTGCTATTTACTGGACTTGTGGTCTTGCACAAATGCAGTTTGCATTTTGAACTGTTTTCAAAGGCCATTGTACATAATCACATAATCATGTATAGTACAGGGTTAGGTAATATGATAAGATGATGAGAGGAAATCCCCCCCCCCCCTCTTCAATACACCCACCCAACACTCTAACAAAAGTTAACTTTTTAAAGTAATAAGAATATTTTACTCTTACTTCTTATTTTTAGTCTAAACTCTAAGCTGAATTTATGTGTCTTTCTCAGCTTTTGAGGAAAGGACAACAGTGTCCTTGGACTGTAGGAGAAAAAGAGGGAAACAGGAGGAAGAACCGATTCAGAAAAATGTTTACCTGTAAGTGTTCAATTAAGTTAATCTCTTTGTGTACTTAAACATCTATGTCACAATATGAGCTTGCCATGTAAGTTATATATGTACATCTAGAAGACGTTATCTTATGAATTGAAACAGGGAGATTCAGGTTTGTGTGGATCAATATTTCATTGGCTATATTTCAGTTCATTTATTTAAAACTTTAAGGGTGTCAT
>KN883076.1:51291-63561 GCA_000934455.1 Apostichopus parvimensis
TCTCAGTCAAATATGTTTTATTGGTGAAAATATCGATGCATACTTTTCATCTCTAGAAACTTTACATTGTGACGTCACTGTACACAGTTATACAACAGTCACTAAATGTTACTCGGTTCTAATAGTTTCAGTTGTAATGAGATTTGAGGGATGTCTATTTATTTTATTTTATTATTTATGTAGATTAATGTATATATATACGTGACTGACATAAATGTGTGGGTCCAAGCAGGATTATATATGAAAGGACGGATCTGGGTTTAACTTGAAACTAAGAAACAAATGTATGTTTTTGAGGTAGTTTTCATCAATTAGATGTACTTTAATATGCAAGGAAAATTAAAGTAGAGGTGACTACTTAAAAGTTTAACTAAAAGATTCAATTTAAGGTTTTCATTTCATTTTCAAGAAATGTCCTTTTTACAATCCTCTGTATGTACACTATTATGAATAAGCAGAAGCATTATGATACATAAAAGTCAACGGTGAATCTGAACTAATAGTAGTTTTAAAATATTTGTAGTATTTCTTTTGTATTTTGAATAATGGCTAAATAAAATTTAAAAAATAGTATCTCGAAGGAGCCTGGGTCGGAATGGGAGGAGGGGTGGGGGGTGTTGAAAGTTCCTGGTAATGTGGTTGATTTTGTTAAATTTACCACCCGGCAAATTGACTAATGTTGTATCTTCATGATTATATTCAAGTGCTGACGATAATATAATGCAACATCCGGGCCTTGTATTATCACATGGTCCGTATTGTTATTAGTATACTATTTCCATCAGAATCATTCAATATGTCTATATCATATAGTATAAGAAACACTCTGATGTAGTTGAGTCCATTTACGTCCTGATTCCGAGCCGAGTCCGAGACCACTTGGTTCTAGAATGGTACTCTCGAGTCCGAACAGAGTTCTATAGAGTATATGAGCAACCCAAACCAAGACAAGCTAATACATAGAGACACAGCAATGACGAGCTCACGCGGTTTCTGCCAATACTGGTCTAATAGACACACAGGGCGTATCGGTTACATAAGCCCGCTCTAAATATTCCTTAATATACAGACCGTCGCTTCCTGGTATAAATGTTCCTTGCCTTACGTTGAACAAAGAGAGTCTAATATAAGAAAACTGATGATGTGCGCATGTACAAACTACCAATTAAACATACACACACTTAAAAAGAACAAATCTGTGCAGGGTTTATTACATTTCATGGTATTTTTTTAATGAGTGTTAACATATCTAGACTAGTCTATTTAATTCTCCCCTTGTGTCTCTTATGGTATATGTTCGTCGTACAACTGAATTTCCCAAACTTTCATGGCTATCTCTACATGAACAACAAAACGATATAAACAGAATATCTTAGACTAAGAATGGGGGGGGGGGGGGGGGGGTAACCAATGTGATGCTTTGTGTGCTAACCAATATTTTGCATTATTTTTGCAATGACATCGATACATCCACGATGTTCTGGGGTCTATCTTTGAATACTGCCGTCTTTTCCTTTCTCGTGAGAAGTTCATCGTTATGACGTCACTCAGTGTTTGATGACGTCACTCCGTGTTTAATGACGTCACGCAGTGTTTGATGACGTCACTCAGTGTTTTTAATGACGTCACTCAGTGTTTAATTACGTCACACAGTGTTTGATGACGGGTTTAAAACTAACCATGTCTTCCCTATAAAGCTGATGTTTATATTCATGTTATTAAGTCCATGCATCTTACATTGACGGGTTTGGCTCCTTCATTGACTTTAGGGTGTTCAATGTAGATGTGCGTTTACCTGACAGAAATAGCTTACTGTGATATTTGTGAAGATAAATCATTCTAATTTACACATTTTTTGCTTTGCCATATTATATTTTCCTGAAATTTAATTTTAAAATCTCATGAATATAATATTTCTCTTCCTTCCAGGCCTGTGACAGAAAGGGCAATCTACCAGAAGAAGAGGTAAGATAGATATAGATTCATGTTCCTGTTTATTAGAAACGGTAATTTTAATAACAGACATGAATTTAGATAGACCAGTTACAAGTTTATATCTGGTAATGATGATAGCACTGTTCTTAATGTCAAGTTTATATGAGGTCTAAATAATCTTCCTTCCGCACACACTGTCAAAGAAATGCTGAACAAAGTAGCGAATAGACCTTTAAATACTACAAGGTTAGTCCGATGTTATGGTGTGTTACTTAAAAGTCTTACACCAAATTGGAATTTAATATTGAACAATTCCAGCTGTCCAGGCAAGGTTGACTGTAAAAGGAAAGGGAAGGTGTAACCATTTTCTTTCTACACAGAAAAAGCTAACTCTAGAAGTCTATATTCAAATCTCTGATAAATCTCTACTTCCGTATTCTTTGATATAATAAAATCATTAGAATCATTCTCTGGGGCGAGGGAGGGGTTGGGGAAAGCTAAGGAGGAGCTAAGTTTCTCACATAAATTCGATAAACGATACAATAAAGTTTGCACGTAAGCATCATCACATACCCGCCAAACAGGAACACATTAATTAATGAAATTGAAAAGATAAACTGGTCCTCTCTGTTGATGAGTGAGTCTAGGAGCAAGATGATTTACTGGGTTGTGAGGGTATCCGTTGCGTTATAGCATCATTGTTATTCATTGGGATACAAGAGGGTCCATTGTGACAGAAAATGACTAACGTGGAGTAGAAACCATTCACTGTGGAATGTAAGCATACCAAGCTGTTGTTATACCAAATATAAGGAAACTAGAAACAATATAAAAAAAAAAATAATGTTTTAGTATCCGAGGGATCACGTGCTTCAGGTAAGTTACAATGAGGGTCTCTTTAGACCTAACTGACATGATAGCAACGGCGTAGGTATTTAATGAAGATAAACCTACGTGGATGTGAGGTGACTTCTCAACATTTCCAACAAAAAGTCAAAAGAATAAACACAATAATTGGGCAATATGATTAAATCAATTTATATGTGTCAGACCAGAGCGGCGAATACTACATTTAATTTAGAAAAGAATGTTGTGTAAAAATTGATTGATTTCCAGCACAATCTGAAACTGTTTTTATTTAACCGTGTTATCGGCCAATCCAGCAAATATAATACAAGTCAAATTGAGATATAAGGCATCATTCTATTTATTTTCAAATACATAATACTTCAGTATGAAATATTTAATGTAATCATTAATGGTAAACATGTGACCTAAACACATTAACAAACAGATGGCGCATGTAACACCAAATCAGAAGGTTATTTTGTCTTTCTTTTTATTTAAATTTGTGTCATTATATGTAATGACACCTGACTAGTCCAGCTAACAAACAATATTCTAATGGACGTTTAGGATCGAATTATGTCTTCTTTTCCAGAATTATCTTAAGAGCTGTTTTCAAGGCATGTTATATCTAAATTACTGAGGCCCTGTTAATGTTTAGTTAGCTCACAAGTACAGCCAGGATTGTTTGGATGTAGTGGTAATTACGAATACTGGGTTTGTATAGTCAACATGCAGAAGACGGATGAGTTGACGTGATGAAGTATTTCTGTTGAAAGGCAGAAAAATAGCAGCTTGTATAGTTACATTGTTTGAAGGCCGATGGAGGGCGGATTCTTCCTAGTGAATAATTAAAATCTAAAATATGTTATCCAAAGTTGGATGCAAATGTATATTACCCCCACCCACACACCTCATAGACGTCACTAAAACATAACAAATATTTTTATGTACAGCGGCCATTTTCACACCTCAACATTCAGATTGCATTTCGTTTGAATTAAGAATCGCTAAATTGATACTGTACAGAGAAACTAACAATATAGTTAGAACTAAATAATAATAAAAATAAAACGTAGGTAATTCGTGTTTCATGAGAAATTCATTTCAGGTCTTTCATAAAAGAGACATCATAATATAAATACACACTTATTCAATCGTTTTTTGTATAATAGTATTGCTGCCACTCCTATGGGGAACGTTGGATTCATGTCCATTTTAAAGTCAAATAATAGAGCTAAAATGAGCAATTAAAACAAATCTGTCAAATAAGTCGCAACACGTGACATCAAACCTGCTTCAAGTTTTAAATCTGTGACCCACAGTCTCAATTATTTGATATCTGTCTGTTAGTAAAACTATGTTAGACGTCCCATTTCTTTTCCCTATTTTCGGTACCACGTTTATGGAATCTCCGACATTTTCCCCATGAATACAACATGCACATTAGCATAGGTTTGAAGTTGAGTTTGTGGTAGGCGCTGCCACTAGCCTGCTAGCTGACTCTACTTTTATGTTGATATACATAAAAGCATATTTGTAAGAAATGATCAAGGTCTTATAGGAATGGAATATGGGTTTAAAATTCTTCTTTTTCCAGGGTTTTGAGTTTGATCCTCTTTAGCCCAAACAATTTTGTAGGGTAGAAAACATGAATATTAGTAATCGTTACTCTTGACCAAAAGGTAATACCATGGTCTTTCCCCAATTTCTCTCTCAAAAACAAAATCAAGCTCGAATAAAAAATCGAACTCAAGCCTTACTGTTACTATAGGCCTAGAACCTGCAAACTAACAGGTTCCCAGACATTGGTACTATGGTAACCACAAATGCCCGTATGCTGCGGAAGAGGATGTGAGTGTATTATTATCGCGCATAATTTTTACAAAACAGTGAGAGGAATTACTTTCGCATTGGGGTCCCGGGAGTACATAAAAAAGCTATTGCAGGAGTTTTACGACTTCGTAGGCAAAATGTCCCCGGGTCCAACAATGCCTCTGACCAGGGTCTTTAAGCGTGCTCTTACACCGTGTGAACACACACATTGCAGCACTGTCAGCACTACTGAATATTGGTATGAGTCTAACCTCCTCCCCTACCCACCACCCCACCTTCCCCCATCTCTAACTTTGGGCAATGAGCCGCGTTATCTAGACTGGTTTTTATATCACCATCGACCTCAAATCTAAATGACTTATCCTTGATAAAATTATAGTTTTGGAGAACAAGGTAAAGCTAGCAAACACAAAGAAAGAAACAAGACGACGGTGTATTTAACACCATAATATGTATTAATAATTAAAGTCTTAATTATTAATATTCCTCCACTGAAAGTAAAAGCTGCTAATCATAACACAAGTTACACCGTTACAAAATATGAGAGCAGACCCTGGTCCAGTATGGTAATTTTACATTAATACAAAACATTTGATCCAATGGGTTTCAAACAGCTGAACATTTATCAACCGCATGAGTAGATCAAACTCAGTTTACCGTCAAAAAGACTAAAATGGAGAGTAAGTGACATGAATATCAGTTATGTAACGATCATATCAAAGGTAGAAGGAAATGTCGGACTTCATGATGAGTAGAATGTTAGGCCCTGCAGCTCATTTGCAAATGGCGACTCCAGTTGACGAGACCAGTGTTACACCCGATATAAACAGAAAACACAGTAACTAATGTAAATCATTTGTACCACACTAAAAATCGTGCTATAAATCGGTATCGTGTTTTATTAGGATTACAGTAAGAAATTCAGGATATGTGTAATCCAAAAAATCCAGTTTATTTGTTGGGATAACACATATCCTGAATTCTTATTGAAATCCTAAAAGTACATGCTACCAATTTATCAGATTTATCAGCACGATCCAGTTTTTACTCTGGTAAGAAACTTTAGGATTAACAGTAATTACTGTAATCTCTGTGTGATTTGTTTTGGTGTTAAAACATGACGGGACATTTCACCAGGTAATATTGTGATAGAGCATTGGGTTATATTGGTTCAGTCATATTGATATGAAGGGGAAATCCCTAGAATAGGTCATTTATTGTTACCAGCAGGAAAGAGGATGGGGTGTGAAGATGAGTGAACTGATTCTTGTACAGTGAAGCTGCTTTACACATAAATCACTTGTATAGATTGTGAAATGATTATATCTTTGTGCTATGAGTCAATATTTGTTGACATTTACTATTCATGTTTGTTACTTATATACGTATTGTCACTATTTCAATCAAACAGTCGAACTTTATAGAATCCAACCTTTACAAATTAGTCTTCCAAGCACGGAATCTAAACGATCACATCATTAGAGACCTTAGTTTCATGGATTTAGCCTTCATGTGTATAACATGTTCAGTACTAAAATATTTGCAGGATGCACCGGTTAGAAATCCAAAAATGATAGCTAAAATAATAATAAACAGGACAAAGATTGTCTAAACATTTGAAAACATGCAAAATGAATTCAAAAAGGAGGGAAATTATGTTTGTAGTATCATTAATCCATTATGTTTAAGATAACACTTCCTATATGGCTGTATATTATGAATATTTACAACAATCAAATTGTCATGCATTGTCTTTGTTACTGTGTTATCTTATACATATTCATTACTTATACTTTCCCTTCTGTCTAGGGATTCGATGAGAGGAGTTATCAGGAAAGCCTGGCGGACTTCAACCGGGCAAGGCGCAAGTAACTGTAAGTCAATACAGCTGAATATTCTCTACCTTAGTATTCAACATTGTATTTGTTAACATTGATTGTGTCTGTTACTTTGAATTGTAAAATCTTAATATATTAAAATAAATCTCCATCATTAACCACATTTTTTATTCCTCTATCTGTAATTTTCCAATCTTATCTGGTCACTAATATTATCTGCTTCAACTGTAATTGGTTTTATTATATTGTTTTAAGAACCAAGCTGATCCCTGATTAAATGTATGCAGATGAGTGATAAGTTCCTTCCATTAACATAAATAAGAATATCTGTTCATTATTGCAATAATGTTAGATGTACACAACCTTCCTTTCCGCTGCTTAGGCGTAAGAAGGACATAACTTCAAAAAGATACATTTATTTATCTGCTAACATGTGTGTTATTACTGAAACCGTTATTATAACGATAAGTATAATTCAACCCTTCCTCATTATATTATTAATTTTATCGAAAAAAAATGAGGGATTATAGTGAGTCCTCCTTTAATACTAACAGGGAAAAAAACTGTCAGAAAACATTTGAAAGTTTAATAACGAAAACGACTATGTGCGATTTGGTGACGTCACTCCATTGATGACAAACAGAAAATAATAGAATCTGTGGAAAAGAAGGGAGTTAAATCTGAGCAAGGTCCTGGCTCGTCAGCTGTTTGGCATGTGTGACCTTATTAGTGACGTAAAATAGAATTTATCGATTGAATGGGGGTGCGATCGGGATGGGGAGAAATTAAATACAGGTTCATGAATTAACAGACAGAAGGAATGTCAAGGTCAGCGGGTCACGATATTGTTTTCTTAAACACAAACATGTTAAAGAGCATTATCGTGTTCCATTTGTTTCCTCCAAATTCGTCTTGTGTAACAAATTATCTCCTTTTGCATAACACTAATAATAAGGGGAGTAAAGTATACACACAGAGCAAGTGAATTCCTTCGTTGAAGTTTGGAAGAATGTTAATGTGCAATTGATGAGTAGACCTACCTACGAGGACAACAAAGGCTCTGGAGAGGGCCCCGCTATGGATTATGTGACCAAAGAGGGCAGCGTCATACCGGTCGGTTGCTTGTATCACGTGTCGCGGTGTTTTGTTAAGCTGGTTGATTTAATTACTTGTATCACGTGTCGCGGTGTTGGTTTATGGTACTGCTGGCGCTTTTTATGGGGGAGGGGGTTTGTGTAGGTCTTACTTCTCCATTGTTCTATTAATAAGTAGTTTGCTCGATCCAGTTATGATGATAGCAATATTACCTAATATATATCATTTTATCTTTATATTACAGCTCATATGCATGATCATCTAACATCGCCAATCATCAGCAGGACTGTGACGTCATTCACTCTCTTCTCAAACGATGGCAGTAATTTCAGTGAGAAAGAATCTGATAAAGGGTTTAGGTTGTAAACTGTTATCTCCCAAATACTACAAACATCGCCAGATAGAGCCCCTGTATAATACACATGCATCTAGTCTAGTGTGATTGTGACGTCATAATATTTTTGTCTTCATTAAAGGTAATCTTGATGAACACTGTACCTTTTACAGTCAGTATGGATGGATCTTGTTTCGAGATTAAGTTGTACAATACAACTAATAACTCCAAATCATACAAAGATGTGAAATTTGAAGGTAACTGCATGTGTGTTATAAAGGATGGCTTTCAGCAGAATTTTAGTCTTAAGTTCAAAAGTCAATAAATAAGTCATATTATAATGTTTCTACATCTATTCTGGTTTTGTCAGATATTCACCTTTAAAATATGCTGAATGTCTAGAATGCTCCTTTAAAGCTAATTTGACCGTGTCGTAGGCTCCTCGGTAAAGGCTCAAATATGAATGTAAAGCTATTGTTTCATAAATGTTAATGTTACTCAACAATGATAAGGTTTCTTTACTTCACATTCCAATCAGAGATAATTTTGATGAATTTCAATTCTATTTGTCTGTGTAAATGTTGTACAACGTAGAGTTTGTTCTTGTATTTGATGAACTGACATGACTGTCTCCATATTATATTAAATAGTCCAGTAATCTTTACTGATGAACTCAGCTGTTTAAAGTAACATGTCTAAAAATGCTGTAGTAAAACAACCTAGACTGAAAGCCAGTGGTCTAATGTTGAGCTTAAAGTTATCCTTTAATATACTACATGTTAAACTACATAGTTTTGAGCTTTAAAATCTACAAGACGAAATTTGTTAGGTTTTGTTAGTTACATTGCTGTCGTTCGGGGACTAGATGGGTAACAAGGTGGTGGAGACATAAATGTTATCCTGTGACCATATCTAAATCTGACTTATATGCTGTAAAAGTTTGTAGAGACTGTACACTTTATTTCTTAGTAAGAGACAGCGACCTTATTTTGGCCACCAACTGAAATAGTATGGTGACGTCACTGATTACCAAGTTTAAGAAATGGCAATTGACAATTTACTATGTGTGTGTCTTGACTTTAGCTCGATGTAATTTAGAACATAACAAAAACAGGGAGGCACAAGTTACAGAGAATGAGTAATTATGAGAAACGCGTCCACTATTAATTAAGATATATTACCCCACCTATTAGGCGGGTTTAACCACAGGTAACATATATAATTTGAATTTTATTGCTAGCGGTTTAAATAAAGAGAAAGGTTTGTTCTACCTACTCGTGTGTCCCTGGTCAGGTATTGCTGGTGACCTGCTCTCGACCTCCATGTGACACTCCTCGGTGCAGGGTATAACATCCTTTATTGGTCCAATTGTGTGTAATGATATGATTCATCAAAAATCCAGACCCCTATCTCCACCTTCCAACCACCCCCCCCCCCCCAAAAAAAAAAAAAAAAAACCTTCCCCTACTAACACTTTACTACTCAGAACAATACATAAACACCTAACTCTGTTAATATTTTTAAACTATTTTCAAGCAGACATGTTTGGAATGCTTTGTTTAAAATCTGTATATACTGTATCCACATGCATTCGGTAAGTAGGAGTGCGTGATTAAACTTTTATGTGGTTTCTTCGTTCTTCCTTTTAATAAATTCAGATTTAAACTGTGACATATCGGTTACGTAATGTCTTAAATCTAACTAGAGTAGAGCCACATTAATTGTGTCAACGTTAGGACTAAATGACATTCATAAGTTATCTACACTAACATTGTGTCATTAAAATCGATCTACAAGAACTTATAGGTGATATTAATTGATATATGTGGCATGTTTGTTCTAAGTCAGCATTTCTTCATTTCTTTCTGTACCTATGTATTATCGTTCTTAACACGAATACAATAAGATGACGTCATGTTACGTCATATTATATGATCATATAACAAATGTATAGTATGTGCATATTAAGTAACTGAGACTTTAATAACTTCATCGATCAATACTTTTCATTTTATTCTTAAATATTCGCTTTATAAGTTTTTTTAAGTTTTTCGCTTTATAAATATCTTTATTGATTTATGATCTGTCCGTTTCAAATCATCATTTTAATAATTTAGTTTATTATTACCAATTTTACGGTATATCCTATTTGATGTATTCACTGATCTCATCAGCGCACGAAGAATATAACATGAACGCTTCAAAATAGTTCACCGACAAACGAACATACACTTTTCTATTAAGAGTTAACGCTAACTCTTCGTAAGTATCAGTCAAGTTAAGGATGCTTTGATCATGCGCAATTAGTTTAATCTCTCCAGGTATGATGATATGACGTCAATATAAGATGTTTAACATAACGAAAAAAATTAATGAGATAGACATGTTCCCATTATTGTTAGCGCTTTTAATGGATATCTTATCGTTATTTTGTATTTGCTTACTTTAAATTTTTGCTACATTTTGAAAACTGTCTGTTGAAGTGTTCTTTACGTTTCGACTCAAAAGAGACTGTAACGTCGAAAACCTTAAAAAAGGAAAGTTGAGAAGAAAATGTAAATTTGACTTATTAAAGAGAATCATATACTAAGCATCCTGTTGAAATGTGTATCAAATTTCTACATTGCGTTTTGGATATATCGATTGCTGAAATTGTAACAGATTGTACCAAAAGTGAACTTAAAGCTAACAGGTGTGATGTCATAGTTGCACACTGGCAGCAAAATATTCCATTATTCTTATGTTTTTACTTCCTTAGTTTGACTTTGGATTAAAAAGGATCCCAACTTTGCTTTAGGGTATGTGATGATGACAATACCCATTAATTGCAAAATACACATAGTTTAGTGCATACCAAGTTTTTATTCCTTATCGAAGGCAAAAGAAATATATGCAAAGGTGAGGGCGTGTGCGTCTGTTACACTTGCTTGAGTCCGCGATAACTCAACAACGGAGTGATGCATATTTGTCATACTTGTTATGTAGATGTATTATAGTAAGAAGGTGTGCCCAATTTTTGTAGTGAAATTAATAAGGTTATGGTGTCGAATGTAAAACGTTTTACATTGCAATAACTCCGCAACCCGAAGTCCGATTCCAGCCAAACTAGTTACAAGTTGCTGGTCAATATCTGGGCACCCCAAAATCCTGGACCCATTTTTGAACTGGTGGGATCAAATTTAATTTCCAACTTAAATTTTGGGGCAACTTCTTTGGGCCCGAATTGTTGGGTCTCAATATTTTGGGACCATCTGAGCCCACATTTTCTTTCCATTGCAACACCACCGCAACCCTAAGTCGGATTGTAGCCAAACTTGGTAAACAGTCGTTGGTTAATAGCTGTTTCATGAATGCCATCTGGACCCCAATAATTCCGGACCCATTTTTGGGCCGGCAGGGCCCAACTTTTATTTTCAACTCAAATGCATATTTTGGGACAAGTTCTTTAGGCCCGAATTTGTGGGCGCAATATATTTAGGACCATTTGAGGGCATCGTTTTATTGGGCCCAAGTTTTGGGAAGGGCCAACATTTTGTTATCGCAATAACTCTACAACCTTTAAGTATATCTGATTGTATCTAATCTTGGAATACAGTTGTTGGTTAGTAGCTGGTACATATAGGCATAAATATTATGATAATGAGTGATGGCATACAACACTTTAATATTCCACTTACCGAAGAACCATAGTGACTGTCGGGCTCTTGTTAATATTTTACAGCCTTCATTTACCCTACGTTGTAATTGTAGTCATAAGTAAAGCCTTCGCTTTTAAGAAAATACGATCACGTGAGCTTACATAACTGAACAAGATTGAATATGATCATTTATGCTGCTAATGTTCTGTACATTAAGTTAGCCTTATATGCAATGGTATGCTCTCTGTGTTTCACTTTTCATTTTTATTATTTCCTTAAAGTGTTTTAGTTTACTGCATCTTTAAAAGTTTCTACTTCTTTGTGAGACTAAAGGAGAATCAAACCAACGATTATTGTAATATTATGTGATAGGTAAACTATCGACCATTTTAATAGTATGTAATAGGTAAGCTATCGATCATTTTAATTTTATGTGATAGGTAAGCTATCGATCATTTTAATATTACATGATAGGTAAGCTATCGATCATTTTAATATGATGTGATAGGTAAGCTGTCAATCATTTTAATATTACATGATAGGTAAGCTATCGATCATTTTAATATTACATGATAGGTAAGCTATCGATCATTTTAATATTACATGATAGGTAAGTTATCGATCATTGTAATATTACATGATAGGTAATATATCGATCATTTTAATATTACATGATAGGTAAGTTATCGATCATTTCAATAGTATGTGATAGGTAAGCTATCGATCATTTCAATAGTATGTGATAGGT
>KN883077.1:85380-101252 GCA_000934455.1 Apostichopus parvimensis
TTTTAACCAGGACTTATACAGCAAACTTTAGATACATACACATTTAGAGAATTGCTCTTGCTTTATCGTAACGTTTTTAACTACAGATTTTAAAACATACCAACCTATCTTTAATATTCCAGCGTTAAATCTGATCAAACGCTCATGGAAAGACATATTGACACGATGACAGTAAAGCAAAAATATCAGCCCTTAAGAAGAAAAAGTCGGTGCTGATAGCGTCACAAAATGACCACGAATCATCGGCCCTTCAGTCAGTGACATTTTTGTTCAAGACATCCATGTAAGGTCATTAACAGATTAGACCATCAAAAAGATCAAAACAGTCCTCAACATCTATACATATGATGTCAACATGTTCTTAGACCAATCAACATTGTGCTACTTTAATCTGTGTTACATGCAATCACTGGTACATCGTACTCTATGCATCACTGATGACATAACATAAAGATAACGGTCTCTGTCCCCGAGTGAGCCGTTTGAAGGACACATTTAACCGAATACTACCCATGAGTCTGTCTCTCTCTGCTGTACTGAGTTCAGCAATAAGCATTCACTGTATGGCCCCACAATGCCTTCACTTTTCCTTCAATATTACATATTACCGAGAATGCATTTCCCTTGCACAAGCACCGGATGACCATTTCTTTGAACAGACCTTCTGTTGATAAACACAAGACTACTTTGTTCGTTTTTTTAATTTTTAATTAGCGTAGTATTTCTCTGTCGAACATTTACGCCCCACCTCCCCCCCCCCCCCCCAAAAAAAAGGACAATGTCACGATTGTGCAATTATTAACTACACAATACTAACTAAAAAAGGCATGTAGGGTTAGGAATCGGTTCTTTCGTGTTATCATCGAATGCATTATGCGGCTTTCAGGGCGACGATCTTCCACGTTTTGAGATATTCCACAAAATATGAATAATCTAATTTTCTGAACAAAGGATGAAACCAACGGATGACAGTTTTTTGGTCATGTTAATATATATCAAAGAGAAAGAAACCTCAGATAAAACAATAACAGTGAATTTGAGTCAATAACAGTTATCTCCATCCAAAAACTAGCATTTTATTACCTTACACGTGAAAATAAAACGTATACTCGTTTGCACTTTCCATTGTAATTTCCAATGCTAGTAGGCCAACTATCATATATATATGTGTTCATATTTACTTACTTTAGTGCTATATTCAGAACTTAATCCATATTTCCATGCTCATATTACACTATATATTAAGCATCCAGAATGAATTCTTCCATCCTAACTTCAATGCATTACATAAATAATTTTTACCGATATCAAAACAAATTTTACAGTCTCATTATAGGTTTACTATATTAGTTTTTATTCTCCCCCCCCCCTCGTTTGTTTCATATTTTATTTTACTTTAATCTAACCTTGAGTATATCAGGCAAGAGTTTTCTTACAGATAAAGAGATAAAATTAACAATAAAAAACAAAAAAAAACGACTCAATGATGAAATGACTCCGAATCGAGTCCTTGAACTTCCAAATCCAGGGTAGTCGTGGCAAATATCAAAGGTTGAATCGACCACTCAAGGTAAGCCAATGTCTCTAACTGCCATCAAAATGGATGGAAATCCTCTCTGCTCTTACCACAGGTTTTTTCTTCTTTTCTTTTCTTCTTGCCACGGTTTCATTGTATATCTTTTCCTTGCGGCTGCAATGTGATCAAAGGACAGACAAATTTAACACGGATGGGGAAAAACGAGACGGGCACTCGATAGAGTAAACATCCCTTGTCAATATTTAGTGATACTTATTATCCATACAGGTTTTGCCCAAAATTCTGAGCAACTGTCGTAGGATATAGTTTGAGTTTTTTGCTACGTCGCTCCGTAGAGAAACAAATAAATCATAAAATATATATATATATATATCGCAAGTATGTGCGGTACAACCTACGACAGTCAGAAATGATTCAACATTGTCTTTAGAAGTTCCAAATGAAGCACCATCCTCCACTTTAGCAAAATTTCTCACAAATAAAGAGACCATCCCTTCCCCGGGATGACATGTTTTAAACCCCCCCCCCTTTCAAAAAAAAAAAACATCATCCCAGTACAAAAATAGTGTTTTCACCTCCTTGCCCATAAATATTGACTGTGTTAATACAAAATACAGAATGTTGCCTGAAAAAAGATCTAGTTTTGATATAACTTTCTCATTTAATCAACCTTCCATAAATGAGGTCATTAATTTGTATATAATATAAAGATTGCTTAATATTTCCCAGTAAAATATTCCGTTTCTGAAAAAAACATGGTGATACAACAAGGAAAGATAAAATACCACAATATATTGAAAGTGTGTGTCTCCCTTTGATGTCCCCTTTGATTGGCTTGCTGATATCCACATAAGAGTAACTTTTAAACATGACCTATTCAGACTCGATTTCAAATGTGAACAGCGATTTTTCAAAATTATTAAGGCCAAATTGTCATTTTTGGATGTTTGTATATTCCAACATGTGACATCGAAAAGAGATTAGAATGTTTAACAGCGGTAGTACTATCTCCTTCCTGTTGGTCGATAACATGCTACAAAACAGATTACATTTTAAACATACTTTCATACTGCGAAGAGATCTCTCTCGATAATTTGACAAAAAGATTTCACTTCAAAGCTAACTGGAGCAGGAGCATTATTATTATTATTATTCTTTGAAGTTCACAGAAACAGGGTACCTTTATAAAGATGTGGGAGGGCATCATGTTCTGGGTAGTTTCCTTGCTGATGTCTGGCGCTTGGGGAAGCGTTAACTGCATTGTGGGTAATTTGACGTACCCCGGTACCAGAGGGTAAAGGTTATACGAAAGGGTGTGGCAATCCTTTGGCAAGATCCGGAAAAAGACCTGTCGAGAGAGTGATGGAAAGGTAAGCCTTAGATTAACAAGAGAAAAACAAAATTTTCCGCAGAAAAGTCAAAAATAATTTTTCATGGATTGAAAGGTAGCTTGACTTGACCCATCCATATGCTTATGAAAATACTGTTTGACACTTTGGGCTTCATTGATGCCATGTCAATCAAAGCTGATTTTTCAATGCTCTTGAAGCAACTTGTCTACATTGGTTTTGGAAAAATATTCAATACTGCTTGACACTAAAAAAAGAAAAAATGATTTTGCTTGAAAGAATGTATTATATCCTTGAAATGGTAAACATGTGCTTGTAATTAGTTCATTAGTTTAAATAGGTGCAAGCTTCATTTTACACTAAAGGAAGAACAAAACGAAAAAGGTCTTAAAAGAAATATTGAAATTTTGCAGTATGATATCAACATTTCATGATTACTTATACGGGAAGATGTTCCGGAAGAGAAAAGTCGATCGATGATCATTAATTACTCGTTAATCAAACAAATTCAATAGTGGAAGGACTCAAGGAAACTAAGTTGGATCATTTGCATACTGTTTTGTGTCATACATACTAAAATGGCTTTATAGTACTAACAGTGACCAGGAAAGACTGCCCCAAATGTCTAAAAGCTCCATTTACTAGAGGTCACAGGAAATGAAATTTCACATGAAACACTTTCACAACATTCCACCTTCCCGTTATCCCACCCCTATCGTTCTCGACTACCAGATTCAGAAGGAACCTTACTCTCGAAATACCTGTTTGTTTCCGGCTAACATGAAAGCATCGGATGGTAGGACGTTAGCCTCGACGCTCTGTACAGTCGTAGTCTTGTTGTAGATAGTGTACACGACCGGCAACTGCGCCCTCACGCTGCCGAACGGAGGAATGGTGCTATCGATATAAAGCGACAGTTCTTTCAGCGCCACCTCTGGAAGTGGTAAGATGCTTTTGATGGCTGGTAGGTCCGAGTTAGAAGAATTTCTGTCGGAATCGAAGAAGGGGAGAAAGAATGTTGGTAAAGGTTTTTTCGTCGCTGTAATGCTTTGAGGTTCCCTGAATGTAATGTTTTGTTTTTGTAAGTCTGTTGAAAATATACTGCTAAGCTGAGGTTCCTTTTATGTTATGCTGCAAATTCATTTTATGCAAGGGCTGAGATTCCATACACTTATTATAACGCAGACATCCAGCTAAGATGAGATGCCCATTCATATATATATATAAATATATATAATGTTGTAACCCCTTATATATATAATGCTGGGATTCCATGTATTCAATACTCTGAGATAACATAAATGAACATATTTCATTTATATATTATGCATACTCTCTGCTCAGCAGTGATTCATTCATGTTTAATCCTGTGATTCTTTCTATACATAATGCTGGGATTCTATTCATATAATGCTGATATTCCATTTATATAGTGGTGATGTTCTGTTTATACGATGGTGGATGTGTGTATGCTAACAATGCCGAAGGACAACTAGGGACTCGGTTTATAGCAAAGGAAACTCATGAGAAGGCTTGGAAACTCAATTTCACATTTTACAATGATGTGATTATAAATGCATTTCACTAACCAAAAGTAATGATACACAATAAGCTGACACCAAGGAAAAATGCCTAAACAAGAACTGTCAATATCATTGAAACAGTCTTCTTTCGAAATGGTGCTCTAAATATTGACTATATTCCCTAGGTGAATGAATATCTTAAAAACCACTCTATATACAAAGTTACTAAGCACTCCAAATATTCTGTTCTGATGCATCCTTACATCTCAATACTAAATTCCAGCTACAAAAGCCATCCGATAAAATGATTCCCTCTCTTTCTTAGATAGATAGATAGATAGATAGATAGATAGATAGATAGATAGATAGGATGAAATGACTCCGAATCGAGTCCTTGAACTTCCAAATCCAGGGTAGTCGTGGCAAATATCAAAGGTTGAATCGACCACTCAAGGTAAGCCAATGTCTCTCACTGCCATCAAAATGGATGGAAATCCTCTCTGCTCTTACCACAGGTTTTTTCTTCTTTTCTTTTCTTCTTGCCACGGTTTCATTGTATATCTTTTCCTTGCGGCTGCAACATGATCAAAGGACAGACAAATTTAACACCGATGGGGAAAAACGAGACGGGCACTCCATAGAGTAAACATCCCTTGTCAATATTTAGTGATACTTATTGTCCATATAGGTTTTGCCCAAAATTCTGAGCAACTGTCGTAGGATATAGTTTGAGTTTTTGTTACGTCGCTCCGTACAGAAACAAATGAACGACCCGTGCTACGGGAGAATGCTTCTTAGAACTCCAGACAGGGGCGCAACCATGTATACCTCTAATAGGAATAAAATGGAGGCATAGCCCCTCCTTCCCCCCCCCCCCCGCCTCCTTGCACTGACAGACAGAATATTACAAACAAACAATAATGTAGACTGGTGTACAGTACATAACTATATAGCAAGTATGTGCGGTACAACCTACACAGTCAAAAATAATTCGACATTGTTTTTTGAAAGTTCCAAATGTAGCACCATCCTCCATTTTAGCAAAATTTCTCACAAAGAAAGAGACCATCCCTTCCCCGGGATGACATGTTTTAAACCCCCCCCTTTCCAAAAAAAAACATCATCCCAGTACATAAATAGTGTTTTCACCTCCTTGCCCATAAATGTTGAATGTGTTAATACAAAATACAGAATGTTGCCTGAAAAAAGATCTAGTTTTGATATCACTTTCTCATTTAATCAACCTTCCATTAATGAGGTCATTAATTTGTGATAACTATAATATAAAGATTGCATAATCTTTCCGAGTAAAATCTTTTGTTTCTGAAGAGACATTGTGATACAAGGGAAGATAAAATACCACAATAGTTTGAAAGTGTGTGTCGCCCTTTGATGTCCCTTTGATTGGCTTGCTGATATCCACATAAGAGTAACTTTTATACATGACCTATTCGGACTCGATTTCAATGTGAACAGTGAAATTTCATAAATTATTAAGGCCAAATTGTCATTTTTGGATGTTTCTATATTCCAACATGTGAAATCAAAAGAGATTAGAATGTTTAACAGTGGTAGTACTATTTCCTTCCTGTTGGTCGATAATGTGTTACAAAACAGATTACATTTTAAACATACTTTCATACTGCGAAAAGATCCCTCTCGTTTATTTGACAAAAAGATTTCACTTAAAGCTAACTGGAGCATTATTATTATTGTTATTATTTTTATAAGTTCACAGATAAACAGTACCTTTATAAAGATGTGGGAGGGCATCATATTCTGGGTAGTTTCCTTGCTGATGTCTGGCGCCTGGGGAAGCGTCAACTGCATTGTGGGTAATTTGACGTACCCCGGTACCAGAGGGTAAAGATTATACGAAAGGGTGTGGCAATCCTTTGGCAAGATCCGGAAAAAGACCTGTCGAGAGAGTGATGGAAAGGTAAGCGTTAGATTAACAAGAAGAAAAACAAAGTTTTCCGCAGAAAAGTCAAAAAATAATTTTGCATGGATTGAAAGGTAGCTTGACTGCCACTCCCACCCCCCACCCCCCTCCCCAAATGTTGCAATTCATCCAAGCTACGAGTCCGCATGAAACTTCCATTCCCCCACCCCATCCATATGCTTATGAAAATACTGTTTGACACTTTGGGCTTCATTGATACCATGTCAAGCAAAGCTGATTTTTCAATGCTCTTGAAGCAACTTGTCTGCATTGGTTTTGGAAAATATTCAATACTGCTTTGACACTAAAAAAGAAAAATGATTTTGCTTGGAAAGAATGTATTATATCCTTAAAATGGTAAACATGTGCTCGTAATTAGTTCATTTAGTATAAATATGTAAGCTTCATTTTACACTTAAGGAAGAACAAAACGAAAAAGGTCTTGAAAGAAATATTGAAATTTTGCAGTATGATATCAACATTTCATGATTACTTATACGGGAAGATGTTCCGGAAGAGAAAAGTCAATCGATGATCATTAATTACTCATTAATCAAACATATTAATTAGTGGGAAGACCCAAGGAAACTAAGTTGGATCATTTGCATATTGTTTTGTGTAATACATAATCAAATGGCTTTATGGTAACAGTGACCAGGAAAGACTGCCCCAAATGTCTAAAAGCTCCATTTATTATGTAATAATGTAGAGGTCACAGGAGATGAAATTTCAGATGAAACACTTTCACAATGTTCCACCTTCCCATTATCCCACCCCTATCATTCTCGACTACCAGATTCAGAAGGAACCTTACTCTCGAAATACCTGTTTGTTTCCAGATAACATGAAAGCATCGGATGGTAGGACGTTAGCCTCGACACTCTGTACTGTCGTAGTCTTGTTGTAGATAGTGTACACGACAGGTAACTGCGCCCTCACGCTGCCGAACGGAGGAATGCTGCTGTCGATATAAAGCGACAGTTCTTTCAGTGCCACCTCTGGAAGTGGTAAGATGCTTTTGATGGCTGGTAGGTCCGAGTTGGAAGAATTTCTGTCGGAATCGAAGAAGGGGAGAAAGAATGTTGGTAAAGGTTTTTTAGTCGCTGTTAATGCTTTGAGGTTCCCTAAATGTAATGGAGTTTTTTTTTAAGTCTAATGAAGATATTTTTGCTAAGCTGAGGTTCCTTTTTGTGTTATGCCGAAAATTCAATTTATGCAAGGGCTGAGATTTCATACACTTATTATAATGCAGACATCCAGCTAAGATGAGATGCCCATTCATATATAATGTTGTAACTCCTCATATATATAATGCTAGGATTCCATGTATTCAATACTCTGAGATAACATATATGAACAGATTTCATTTACATATTATGCAGACTCTCTGCTCAGCAGTGATTCGATTCCAGTGATTCCTTCTATACATAATGCTGGGATTCTATTCATATAATGCTGATATTCCATTTATATAGTGGTGATGTTCTGTTTATACAATGGTGGATGTGTGTATGCTAACAATGCCCAAGGACAACTAGGGACTCGGTTTATAGCAAAGGAAACTCATGAGAAGGCTTGGGAACAATGTGATGATAAATGCATTTCATAAACCAAAAGTAATGATACACAATAAGCTGACACCAAGGAAAAATGCCTAAACAAGAACTGTCAATATCATTAATACAGTTTTCTTTTGAAACGGTGCTCTAAGCATTGACTATATTTCCTAGGTGAATATCTTAAAAACCACTCTATATACAAAGTTACTAAACACTCCAAATATTCTGTTCTGATGCATCATCACATCTCAATACTAAATTCCAGCTACAAAAGCCATCTGATAAAATGATTCCCTCTCTTGTTTTACCTCTTCCACTCCAGCACATACTCTCCGAGGGGTATCAAGCCATTTTTGGTGGATGGTGTGGCCTTCAAACCGATACATTCTGTGGCTGCGTCGTTATTCTTCAGAGAAACTAGATGTCAATCGAAAGAGTCAAATAATATCACTTAAAGCGGACTGTTCTGTTTCATATTTTTTTTAACAATGTCACATATTAAACTTTTGTACATTTTCTAGCAGATCCATATCCATTTGTTGTTTTTCTCTTCAAGTAACAATTTACCTAATCCAGCAAATGTGCTATGAAATTTTCTACAGGCTTTGCAAACAGCTATCAACAGTTTAGCCAAGAGTCACAAAGTGACAAATAATAATGTGACATGGTTCGATAAAGTACCTCCCCCGATAAAGGGCAGGGGATATGACCAGGTCATCCGGAGGCTAAAATTATTCGGACGTCAGAGAGACTAGGCAGACATGATCTGCGTAACCTGCTGTATCAACAACTTTATTAAGGTGCGTTCAGGTCAGAGCCTCTCGAAACAAAACGTAGACCGAGAAAAAAAAAATGTCAGACAGACCTTGACAACAATCCACAATACAATTAACTTAATAATACAGCATGCTGTCAACAAAACAATATAACAGCTAGCTATGTTGAGCAAGAGTCTGGCTTTCGGTTCATAACATCTGACAGATTTAATCGAGAGACTTTGAACCACTTACTGTTAGCAACCTGTGAATCTGGCTCATCTCCAGGGATAAACACCGACTTTGACTAGAAAAAAAAGAAAAGAAAAAAATTTACATTATGTAATATTGTACTAAAAAGTATACCTAGAAACTTAATGTTCCCATGTTCCCCTCCTGCACACAGTTACATCCAAATGCACCATTGCCTCCCCCCTTCCCCCACAACTCAACCCACCACACCCCACCCCACCACCACCACCATTCCCACCCACACATAATCAAGAGTAAACTAAACTAATTACATTACAAACCAGACACAAATACAGACACAGATTTACGTGAGTCACCCAGACCGAGTGGAATGATATTTTTTTGCGACGTCATGTTAATTGATAGAATTTCACATTAAAATGGATACAGAAGAGTTCTTGCCCACCGATGGTCGAGATGAATACTACAGTGCCTATTTTTAGAAAAAGAAATAAAAGTCGACAAAAATCTTCACCTGCAGGAAAAGTCATCAGCAGAAAAAAAAAAAAAACATCAAAAATCAATTCTAACGTTAAGGTTCGTTACATGTTTTATACTTGTTTATCGCCAAAGAAAGGTTGTCCTATTTTCTGACTAAGTAGGTCCCCCGAGCTGTGAGTTTCTGGGTCACTCCTCCAATCTTTGAAAAGCATGTGCTGTACATCCCACATCGATAAAATTTAATTTTAATCTCAAGCTCTTTCATGAAAATTTCCTCTTTTTTTTTCGGAATTGAAAGAAAAAATGAGACATGCCGTCAGGATTGATGTGAACTTTGTGTGAAAAGGGGAACAAAAAAATGTAGAAAATTGTATTTCAGCAGAGAAGGATCCTGTCATGTATGAAATGAAATAATACAGAGACGAAATCAACCTTTAAAATTGGTTAAACAATACAGTAAAATTGCAGCATAATGGTTTGGGCTTCACGGATGAAAACGGGAGGAGATATATTGCTGTGTACAATGACAGCAATGATGAAAGTCTTGGGTTCAGTTTGTAAATACAACATGTTTAGAATGTGCAACATGTTTAGAATGGACAGTAATTTTCGAATGTGCAACATGTTTTTAATGTACAAAATGTTTAGAATTTGCATGTTTAGAATGTACAACATGTTTAGAATTTACAACATGTTAGAATGTGCAACATGTTTAGAATGTACAACATGTTAAGAATGTGCAAAGTGTTTTAGAATGTACAATATGTTTAGAATGTACAACAAGTTTTGAATGTGCCACAATGTACATATTAAGTTTCGAATGTGCAATGTGTCTTTAATGTACAAAATGTTTAGGATGTGTTACATGATTGGAATGTGCAACATGTTTAGAATGTACAACATGTTTAGAAAATACATCATATTTAGAATGTACAACATGGTTAGAATATACATCATATTGAGAATGTACAACATGTTTAGAATGTACAACAAGTTTAGAATGTGCAACATGTTTAGAATGTACAACATGTTTAGAATGTGCCACAATGTACATATTAAGTTTCGAATGTGCAATGTGTTTTTAATGTACAAAATGTTTAGGATGTGTTACATGATTGGAATGTGCAACATGTTTAGAATGTACAACAAGTTTAGAATGTACAACATGTTTTAGAATGTACAACATGTTTAGAATGTGCAACATGTTTAGAATGTGCAACATGTTTTAGAATGTACAACATGTTTAGAATGTACAACAAGTTTAGAATGTAAAACATGTTTAGAATATTTAGAATGATAAAATAAAGGTCAGTCTTAATTCCGCTGCTTGCATGGAAAATGATGTCTGACATTACCATGACAATCAAGAAGAACATGTCTTTAAATTTCTACAGGAATCTACTCACCAACTGAAGGGTACTGTCCTTGATAGTGATTGGCCACGGTGAACAACACTTGATGTGAGTAATTAATATGAAAGGGTCATCAGAATGGATGTGTTCTATTGGTTGAAACTATGAAAAGAAGAAAAAAAAGTACAAAATTGATTAGTCGATCAAAGTTAAATAGAAGTAATTCATTTTCAGCTTAGATAGTTTTCTGAAAATGTAAATTCTGTTGAATTTGTTATAACCTGTTGGTCAGATGCTCCACCATTTTAAGGGACAGAAAAAGTAGGTAATTTGTTATTTTAGACCTCAAAAAAAGTCAAACTTCTTTTTGTGGAATCTCAAACATAAAAAATTACATTAATTTTTCTAGTATACAATATTTTCTACATAGGAAACTTCAAATAGTAGCAAACTCACTACTAAGTAAAAGCCATTTAGTGTTAACCACATAGAGGATATTCAAATGAAGGGTGGGTGTCCAATTATGCCCGAATATTTATATGGCTTTAGTCGGAGTGAAGGGAAGAAAATCAAACCTGTGATATCTACTTAATTAATGGATTAAATAAGATTTTTTATAGCTGTTGGGGGAAGCTATGACCCACCCTACCTTACCCAATCGATATTCACTCACCTTTAGAGATGATAATTTGATGGTGACCTCAAAAGCTGTCACAGTTTCGAGCATGGCTATCTCGTCTTTGTGGCAAGTACAACCTATAGGAGTCTGGTCATCAACAAGCTTCACTTCAACATTGTAGACCACCTTGGCGCTGATAGCTCTTTTGCCTAACTGGGAGCACTGGATGTAGAAATCTTTCACAATCTGAGCAGGAAAAATTAGTCAAATATATATACATATATTTAAAACAGAACTACTATTGTTCGATACAGGTGACAAACGCCTACAGTGGAAGTACGACCTTCCTTACCGGTTTCGAACATCTGGACATACAATCAGCATCCATAGCCTAATGGTTAGGGTGTCCGCATATAAAGCGGGAGGCCCAGGTTTAAATCCCCGTGGAGGCGGGAAGTTTTTTCACTGTTCTGGATTTTCCAACTCCATACGTTTTCAATGTTTATACAACCTAAGGTTCAAGGTCTTAAAGCACAATGAAAGGGTTAGTAAGGGTCTAAGACATTAAAAGCACCATGAAAATATCTTATTAAGGTTCACCACCTTCGAAGCACATTTCAAAAAGCATTTCTTTGAATCACAACCTTCCCACCCATGTTCCATTTAAGTATGCTTCACTGTTCGAAAGGAAAATACAACAAGTAAATTAAGAACATTGGAAACAAATTCTGTGACCTAGAAAACCAATAAAAATTGTCCAAACATCAACACAAGAAGCTGCTTTTAACAGAAAGCAGTCGTCCGCATCTTCATATACGATGAAGGACACAGTAGAGATTTTGTGAATCCAAAGGTTAGACTTCACTTCTCTTCTTACCCCTTCCCCTCCCTGACTCCCCTACTTGGGACCTATAGTAGCTTTGAAAAGCGTGACTGATCCAAACGCTTACCTCTCCACCAGACTTTGTCGTTCCGAGAGGAATCCCAGTGATTCGGGGAGGACATTCTCCCTTTAGTAATTCCTCCAGGCTTGCACTGACTTGAGCTGAGAGTCATGAGAGAGGTTTGCGAAAAGTGACGAGAGGATGACAAGATGTTTTGACAGACGACTAAAATGACGTACATCGTATGCGAGAAATCCAACGCTGCTTTGCTACATTCTACACGGTAACATTTAATGAATCACTGCACACAAGACTTTCTAACTTTTGACCAGCGTCAGATGTGATATAGATTGAAAATGCAAGCAATATTCGCAATAGAAAGACAGACTCGAAGATCTCTGAAGAAAAATAAAAATGCAGTTCAATAACAGAAGCCAATTTTGTTCTTCTAGCCAAAGATATTATTTGAAAGTTACTCAGATTTAGACTAGCATGTTAAAATGTTCATGCTTTTTGTTGAAAAACACAAATTTTTACCCCCAAAAAACAAGAAGGATTGTAAGGTTGCAAAGCACAACCTCACTGATCAGAGTTTGTCATTAATTTTTATACTTATTGTTTCGTTAAGTTTAGTAGAAAAAAAAGGATCAGGAGGGACACTCAAGTCCCCATCAAGGACCCTATAGAGAGGAAAAAAACTGAAGACACAAACACTCAGACCCGATTACAATGCTTAAAGTGCTTGTCCAAAGCATTCTTAAACCCATTCACACTACTTGCAAGTACAACCTACTCAGGCAAACCGTTCCACTCATTTACAACCCTATAAGAAAAAAGTTATTAAAAAAAGTTATGTTTATCTACTTTTTTCAAGAGGTATTTCTGGTCAGAAAAAGGGGAATATTGTCTTACAACTATCCAGGTAAGATTTATACTGCCATGAGATCATCTGTTAAGGATTAATTCTAAAGAATGAAACAAACTTACTTGTTTTCTCCAAAGATTCATCTTTCTCCTTCTCAGATTTGGCCTCTGCTAAACCAAATGATAAACTGTTTGAAAAAGAGAAACCACAAAAAAAAAAAAAAAAACGATTCAATTCAAAGAACAAAGAGTCAACTATCACATCAAATGAGATAAGATTCAAGAGCCTAACTGATAAATAAAAAACAATAAATCCAAACAACAAATATGGTTTGTCACCTACAATTAGGCTCATACCACATGCTGCCCATCCATAGGCAAATAAACATTGTCACATTACACATATACACACTACTAGCTGGCCCTGCCTATCAGGTAACCTCTCGATTTTTATCTGGGTTGCATCAAAGCTGGCCGCACAAATGCCCTGACTGAGTGCCACCCGACTCAACGAGGCTGCTGTGATCCAGTTTTTTATAGTGGTGAAGACCCATAGTCTTAAGACTTGCTCCACCAATGACCTGTGAATGACCTCTCTTCTGTTCTTTTACCTGTTCTTTTGGGTCCCATTCAAAAATTATTTCCCTGTGATCGGTTAAATATGTTTAAAACTTTGCAGTTTAAGTCGTTAACTGCCTTACTGCCACACTGCCCTACTTGGGACAATGTTTAACTTTCCTCTGAAGAAGCAGACATGATTTAAAACTATCCATTAAAATCATGATCAGTCATGTAATCTTTTAGCACGGGCAAACTGCCCAATTATCCAAGACTTTCCAACTTACTTTTCTTTGACCATTTACAGTTCTAAAGATTCGTGTTTATTCTTTTCTGTCATTAAACCTATACACATACCTCGGTTGAGTGATGGGGACTTCCTCCTGGTTCCTGATCTTCACCCTCAAATGATAGATTTCACTCATCAGGCAGGGTGGTTCGTGGTCGATACTGATGGAGACCTTCGAAGAGCGTGAAACGATACTGACGAAAGAACGAAGAAGAAACAAGAATATGTTGACTGTAAAGTTATCCTTTTCAAACGTAACTTTTGCTCAATGTTTAACTAGTTCCAGATTTGGATGAGAGAAAAGCAACTTTGAAATGCCAGCAGCCACTTTCTACTGTGAGTCAAGATTTTGATGAGCTGTTTTTTTGTTTTTCTTTCAATAAAGCAATAATTCTATCTTACATTCTCTCTTATCCAGTTTTAGTCACTCATGTATTATTGAATAACGATGACCTTGCCTAAAAAAGTCTCGTTTATATAACTATATTATAATATTAATATTACCTGACAATACAGAAGATTAGTACATAGTCCACAAAGAGACCATGAAAGAGTGTTTCAGTCACTCACTTATTATTTAAATATCAATGTCCTTTTCTAAACCAGAAAGCAAGCCAAAAGGTTTAGAGATTCCTTGCCACACTTTTTTTTACAACCTTTTCTTTTGGAATTGTGTTTATAAGGTGTTAAGAGTAGATTTTGACATCTATCGAAGTCAAGTGACCTTTGACCTCCACAACATGCAGTGGGTTTCTTGCACTATCTAAAGTGGATCTACATACGATGATAAGAAGTTCATAAAACATTTACGATTGAAGTAATTGTGTTTAAGAGGTTTTTCAGACTTTGACATCTGTTGACCTCAAATGACCTTTGATCTCCACCAATTTCCTTTGGGTACTTGTAGTCACCAAGTGGAATCCACAAACCAAATGTGAAGATCAACCATCACATAATTTGTTAGTAATAGTGTTTACCAGTTTGTGTCACAAACACGCATACATCGCAACTGCAAAGACTCCTTTGGCCTTCAGCAAGGAATCAATAATTCTCATAGCCTTTTTCGAGTACATTATAACCTAACAATTGTTAATGAATAGACCATGAAAGGATGGTAAGAAAAAAGCCAGCATTTTAGTAACTTACATCTCTGCTTTGCAAACTTTTCCTCGGCGACCCATTTCCTTAGTCTAAGCCATGACCCATAAATTTCCATAAAAAGGCCCCAAGTTCTGAAAGATATACTCCCTGTATATTACTGCCTAAACTGCACATTGACTGATATGATAACAATTGCTTGCACATTGACTGACCGTGAGTATTAACCAACAGCACACATACGTTTATCAAAACCCTGGGAGGAGTTTCACTCTCCGATTCCATCGCAGACAGCTTATTACCCATCAATGTCCCCCCCACCCCGTCCCCTACCCCCTTTCCAGCTTCCAACCCATCTTACAAGCTTCCCATAGTTTGGAAAAAAACTTGGGCTTTACATTGTGGGCATAAGGGATCAAGTGAGTATATAAAAGTAAACAAAACTCACTCAGTTTCTGCTTGTATTTTAATTGAATTCCAGTCTTGTTGGCCATCCAACAATGGACCTCTTCTGCTTGAGATACTCTCCAGGGGGTTCAGGAGGAACATGGCGTCACCCCCGGCTCCAGACCATCGTAAGATGGCACACCTCCCGTTCTCATCGCCGAGGCAAAGAGATAAGGATTGAATCTATGAAGAAACAGGCAAATTACAAATTCAATAGCCTTGTGCCCACTTATCACTGTAGGTGATGGGGATCCTTGGAGAGGATAGCAATGTAAAGAAGGCTGATAGAAGGAGACTTGGACATATCAAACTGTGTGCTGTATAATCTATCCTAGGGAACCTATCCATCCTTTAGTACGTTACTAACCAGAAAACCAGTTAGCTTTGTGATTCATTGCCATAC
>KN883077.1:101302-122683 GCA_000934455.1 Apostichopus parvimensis
ATTACCTGACAATACAGAAGATTAGTACATAGTCCACAAAGAGACCATGAAAGAGTGTTTCAGTCACTCACTTATTATTTAAATATCAATGTCCTTTTCTAAACCAGAAAGCAAGCCAAAAGGTTTAGTGATTCCTTGCCACACTTTTTTTTACAACCTTTTCTTTTGGAATTGTGTTTATAAGGTGTTAAGAGTAGATTTTGACATCTATGGAAGTCAAGTGACCTTTGACCTCCACAACATGCAGTGGGTTTCTTGCACTATCTAAAGTGGATCTACATACGATGATAAGAAGTTCATAAAACATTTACGATTGAAGTAATTGTGTTTAAGAGGTTTTTCAGACTTTGACATCTGTTGACCTCAAATGACCTTTGATCTCCACCAATTTCCTTTGGGTTCTTGTAGTCACCAAGTGGAATCCACAAACCAAATGTGAAGATCAACCATCACATAATTTGTTAGTAATAGTGTTTACCAGTTTGTGTCACAAACACGCATACATCGCAACTGCAAAGACTCCTTTGGCCTTCAGCAAGGAATCAATAATTCTCATAGCCTTTTTCGAGTACATTATAACCTAACAATTGTTAATGAATAGACCATGAAAGGATGGTAAGAAAAAAGCCAGCATTTTAGTAACTTACATCTCTGCTTTGCAAACTTTTCCTCGGCGACCCATTTCCTTAGTCTAAGCCATGACCCATAAATTTCCATAAAAAGGCCCCAAGTTCTGAAAGATATACTCCCTGTATATTACTGCCTAAACTGCACATTGACTGATATGATAACAATTGCTTGCACATTGACTGACCGTGAGTATTAACCAACAGCACACATACGTTTATCAAAACCCTGGGAGGAGTTTCACTCTCCGATTCCATCGCAGACAGCTTATTACCCATCAATGTCCCCCCCACCCCGTCCCCTACCCCCTTTCCAGCTTCCAACCCATCTTACAAGCTTCCCATAGTTTGGAAAAAAACTTGGGCTTTACATTGTGGGCATAAGGGATCAAGTGAGTATATAAAAGTAAACAAAACTCACTCAGTTTCTGCTTGTATTTTAATTGAATTCCAGTCTTGTTGGCCATCCAACAATGGACCTCTTCTGCTTGAGATACTTTCCAGGGGGTTCAGGAGGAACATGGCGTCACCCCCGGCTCCAGACCATCGTAAGATGGCACACCTCCCGTTCTCATCGCCGAGGCAAAGAGATAAGGATTGAATCTATGAAGAAACAGGCAAATTACAAATTCAATAGCCTTGTGCCCACTTATCACTGTAGGTGATGGGGATCCTTGGAGAGGATAGCAATGTAAAGAAGGCTGATAGAAGGAGACTTGGACATATCAAACTGTGTGCTGTATAATCTATCCTAGGGAACCTATCCATCCTTTAGTACGTTACTAACCAGAAAACCAGTTAGCTTTGTGATTCCTTGCCATACAATTTGCTCAAAATAAAAAAATACTGTAACTATCTGACTAACGTAGAAAAATGAATTAAAATTGTCCGAGAATTAAAGGAGAACCAGAAATGGTTTTTAGTAATCCCTTATGGGCATCAACCATGTCATTCACGAGTAAGGATTTTACAGTATAGAATTTTAAACCAAAATGTTTCAATCCAGAATAAACAGTCTTCCTATGTGAATACAGACACATTTTTACCAATTGTGAGCCAGCAATCCCTTTAATAAATGTTGAGAGTTATATAACATTGTTTATTCATTGTGAAATACTTTGTGGACAACTTCCTCCCCCTCCCCCCATTTGAGATAAATATTTGACCCTTTGGGCCAGTTTGTGCCCATTTGAGATATCCAGTTGACCCCTTGAGGCTCAAAGGGGAAAACTGATAGGAAGTTGAAGTTCATGTTTAAAGCAAGAATATGATCTCTTTGAAGAAGAGCTCATTACCTGGATGTCAGGTATGTTTCGTTAAAGACCTAAAGAGCCTCTTCACAGAACTAAACTGAATTGAATTTGACCAAACTTTGTTCACCAAAGGAAAAACATAGCATTTGAGAATTCACAGATTAATTGTAGCTTTAATTTTAGATTTATCATGTTTAAAAGGTTTTGACCTCTACCAGTTGCACTTACCAAGCTGGATATACACAAAGTATGAAGTTCAAGATAGATGTACTTCTTGCATTATTGTGTTTACAAGATTTTCACTTAAATGTTGACTGCAAATGACCTTAAACCTCCACCATTTCAATATGGTTTTTTGAACGCAACAAGCTGAATCTACATACCACGTATGAACTTCAACAAAGATGTTCTCTTTGACTTATCGCTCGTTCACAAAGTTTTCAGACTTTGACTTATGTTGACCTCAAATGACCATTGAACTGTACCCCCAAAAAATAGACTTCTTGTACTCAATGCAACAGATCCACATACCAAGTATGAAGTAAGTCCAACATTATCTTTTTGAGTTACCATGTTTACAAGCAAGTGTCATAAACATACATGCACAACCACATGCCATCACCATCGCATAGATTCCTTGTGCCTCCAGCCAGAATCAACAAAGTCTCTAGATATCTACAGTATAATGTATAAGTCTAAAAGATATTCTTTCATTACTAATATACATTCATCTCTTCACTACATTCACCAATGTTCAGTTCAAACACTGACAAGTTTCTTCTCCTGTGAGAGAGCGATAAGCTGGCTAGTAGCCTTTCCTGTCAATGGCCATAAAATAGGAAAAACAACTTCCCCTTAAACTCCACCCCTCCCCCTCCCCCTCCCCCTCCCCATCTCTGCTTCCTCACTTGCTGTACGCCAAGGACGTCAGTCTAGACAGAGAGGCTATGAAAGTGTTGCAGACAAAGATTATTGCATTTGTTGCAAAAGTAATTTTCAGAGGCTAAATTTCATCTCACTTTACAAGAATTAGAAATAGTTTACTGAATGTAATAATAACTCAAATCATTTTCTGTAGCTTTCATCCCATTATTGGATCAAGGCTACATTGACCGGAATTTAAAGTCAAGTTTCCTTTTGAAAATCTCTGCACGTTGAAAATATTTAAGCTTGAAGATTCCTGCATCTCTCTGAAGAAAAACTTACGGCGAGTTTTTTGCCGACATCCTCGGGAAGGGCGACAAAATCAAACAGGTGAACTTTGACCTGGCCAGGAAGTAGATACAGGTCACCCTGTTGACTATCTGGGAGAGGTTCTTCCGTCTCCGTCTCGACGGTCCCTTGGGTAGAGAGCTGATGTCCGTCACAAACGATGCAATGCTGGTTGTAGGCCGGATTACTGAAGAAAACTGTCAGCTTGGAGAAGCGGATTGGAAAAGGGCCCAGAGATCTGGAGGTAAAAAATCCATAGTTAATGTTTCTGTGTAAAGTAAGAAACACAGGAGTAAAAATGTGATGCGGTCTATTTCTACCGAAATATTGATAATCTTAAGTAAGGCGGAAGAGTTTAAAGATGATAAATGGAAAGTTCGAATGCATCAGTTTTACTTTTCTCCTATTTAGATGCTTATGGTTGAATCTGTCAACCTCCAAAAATCTGATTTTGATAAAGTTCAGGCATGGTAAAATATGGAGAGAGAAGAGCAAAGTAGTAAAGAAGAAAAAAAAAACAATTCATAGCAATTTGTAACAGTTGGTGAGGCTTACAGCTACCTATCAGACACTGCTGAAGAGAAACCTCTTTTAAGTCAGCCTATAACTATCACACCAGATATACACCACTTCTAATGTAATTTGCATATTAAAGTGCTAAGCAACTCTTTCTAATGTAATTTGCATATTAAATTGTTAATCAAGTCATCCATTGATTGTACCTTCTGTTGTCGGTAAGAAATAGTTGATAACACCCGTAATGATCACTACCCTCAGTTGCACCAAGATTTAAACAATTGTTGTCATGACAGCAGAAATAGCTGTTTCAAGAAAGTCATCGAATAAATGTAAACTAATACAGGAAGTGGGATAAAAGCAAAGAAGGTTAACCCCAAAATTCCCATCCCCAACATCCCCCTCCCCCCCCCCAGACAGAAGCCACAAATAAACAAACAATACAGTTAAAGTATCCTCTCTTTTATTTCTTTGACAAGGTATAGATTACCTGAGGCAGACTTGTATCTGTACTTTACTGTCTGCAGAGAAAGCCTTGCTGGTGAATAATCCCTTACACTCTACAAACGGGACCAGGTTCTGCATCTCCACCTCGAAGGAGAGGGGCGTTTCTGGCGGGGCTGAGACTTTATCCTTCCAAGACTGGCGAGCTGCTTCCACCGCCTCTATTGCACATCCTGGTTCCGGTTCTGGAGCATTGTTCTTTAGAAAGACAAAGGAAAGTTTCAAACATAATTGGCACTGTGACAGGATAACGTATTCTCTTTAAAACCTCTGCTTCATTTTTCATCTATGACCCATGTCAGGGGGAGGAGGGGGGGGGTTTTCTTTGTTTAATTTTGCCCTTTTTTTGCTACTTTGCGCGTGGTCTGCTGTAGAAGCTTTGCAGCCATTTTGGGTTGCGATTCAAAGTTTGAAGTTTTGGCTTCAGATCGCAAGAAGAGATTTTCAACAATTCACAGAATCGACCGATGCAATGGGAAAGAGGGGGGGGGGGGAGAAGTATGGATAAAAAAAAATACTCACAGACATCACTCTAATTAAGTTGACTTGTATTCTAGTTTTCTCTTCACGAGAGCACTGAGAATCTGAATTATTTGATCGTTAAGAAAATGATTTTATTGTTGAGATTTTGACTACGATTTCACGTATATATATTTCCCCACATGTCAAATACATTGTTACTTGTCGATTGGAAAACAAATAGTGGACTCATTACAGCTAGTGTCTTCATAAAACTACAAAAAAAACAGTCCTTTTATTAAAAATTATCTTACTTTTATTGTTTTTCAGTGACTGACTCATTTGGCCTCACAGCCAAACGTTGTACCATGAAGGATGATGCCCATGACTTTCAAATAATTTACCTTCATACTTCATGAATTACAAATGAGTTAGTCCACCAATCATAATACTGTATGTTTAGGCAATTATTCATGTTAGTCATAACTACAATCTCATTTGGTACATGTGCATTTGGAATTGTGGAAAATTTTGGGCGCACCTTACCTTTACTTACATGACTAATTGCTGCTTTAATATTACTATGCTTGTAAGGTCTGACTTAAATGCAGAGGTACCTAACATAGACAGGTAGTCTTGCATTTATGCCAATGTTCAGAAAATGATTTCATTTAAAAAAATAACAATAATTAAGAAATTTTAAAAAAAGATAACATTAATCTTATTACTCCTAGCATTTGCCAATTTAAATATGCATACAAATGGAGGGGGGAAAACCCAAAAATCTTCCCTTTGTGTCCAAGGGCAAAACTAAACTATTCAGAAGAAGCTTATACATAAAACATGATGTATAAACAACAGGTGTAGCATAGAAGAGGATCTCAGTGAGGTGCATTGTGGTTATGCCACCGATGATATACAACACATATCCTGCAGTATTGGCTTCCTGTTCTTTTTTACAAACTGAAAATGATAATTTTGAATATATTCCTAACCATACCAGCAACACTTATAAACATTAAGTTACACAATCTGATTGACTTCCACTCAAAATTAAGGTAAGGATACATCTCCCTAGAAGCTCCAGGCTAATGGTAACATAGTCTTCAATGCTAGCAATCAAATATGCACACCTGGAGAAAAATGAACAAAAAATGAAAAGTTTACACTTTTGTGTATTTATTTCTAAGTGGGGAAACTGATTTAACAAATTATGTACATAAATGTTTGCAGTGCTGGATTTTTAAAGTAGGTTGATAGCATTTCAATTCATTTTGATAAGGTTAAAGGGTGTGAAGACTCGCGCACAAAGAAACGTCTCATGCCGGTAATCTGACCTAGTTTAGAATGAGGTGTAACAGAAGTGTTAGACACCACCATCGATCCCAGAAAATACGCACAGAGCTTGCTACCTTCGATAATTAGACACTAGTGTACAGTCAGTACATGCAGCTGCTGTCACTACCCACATCAGAATGTACAAACAATACAGCGATGGACATCTCAGGTCCAGCTAAAGATAACAAGGTATTACGTTTCATTACTGTCTGCATTTTGTAGCGACAAGAAGAAAACTTCACTTGCAAGCAACGGAAAGTTAACTTTTACAGAGCGTGGCACGCAGTTTGGGACGAGTCTTCAATGCCTTTAAAGCGGTGGATACAGTCCATAGCTCATGGGCTGCTCACATGAAATTAAAAAAAAAGTGGACGCAGCTAAAAGAACACAGGATATGCTAGACACAGGTTTCCTTATGGAGATACATAGAGACCACAAAATGTTGGTTTGGACAGAAGTTGATCTTTGAAATATCTGGTGACTGCTACAACCGCTTGCACAACATTACACTCTCAATCAAACAACTTTCGTGAGAAATAAACGAGAAAATGCCTTCTAACAGCTAAATATATTTCTGGTCGTGTCGCACGAAGAAAGAAAATTTTTGTCCATGTCGATTCTGTGTTATTTTAAAGATATCTTTTCATAGGGATGTACATAGTAGTAGACCTGTTTGTCCTGGTCAGAGCTGTGGGGTTTCCCCTTACCTGAGTGATGTAATCAGTATGGATGTCAATAACTGCCACCATCTTTCTAGTCTGTAATCCCACGTCACTCTCCCGAGTAACCTGCAGCACAGAGACACGACAAACTAGTTAATCACTGAAACAAATTCCTACTGACATTAATTTCATGCAGACATTAACAATACTCTTCCAATATCATGACACAAATTTGCATAACTTTGGACAGTCTCACATTTTCATGATTCAACTGAAAATTGTCTGAAACAATAGATAAACAACAACTGAAATATGAATGAAGCAGTGAGCCACTTTTGCATCTGAAATCTATAAATGTGACAATAACCAGGCTAGACTTAACCAACTCCTGAAGATGACATTTATTAGTGCCCTCTTTGTAGTCACCCCTTCCCCATAACCCCCCCCCCCCCCCTTCCCAAACAAATGCAATTCCTTTGTGGATGGTCTGAAATTTCATAGACTGTGGGCAAATTTAGTGCCTGCCAAAATTAGGTTCACACCTCTGCAAACATAAACTTCTACTAGTAATCATACATTTACATGAAGTGGTATTCAGTATCAGCCGCATCCTTTCTTTGGATTTCTATTTACTGTACATGTCAGTTTCAAGGGCCAGGAGTGTGGCAAAACCAAAATATACTAAAAAGAGAACTTTCACACAGATCAGATGTTATCAAATTCATCCAAATAAATTTGGTTACATCAAGTAGGTTGAAGGTGATATGGAGGGGTTGGGTGTGGGGTGTGTGGGGGTTGGGGCATGATGGTTAATATCCCATTGGCCGACTTGTCCACTCTGAGCAACTTTAACCAAGCATTACTTCTGCTCCTCCTACAGACTTACGTGAGAGCCTTGCTGTAGTCCTTTGCATGGTAGTACTCTTCACCCATTTGAACCACTGCAAAAAATGATAATAATAATAATAAAAGACACAAAAGAAGAAATGAAATGAAAAAATAGTCACATATATTTATTAACTAGCGAAATACCTCCTACTTTAACTAACATTAATTAATTGAAATAATCTGTATGGGGAAAAAACAGATCAAACTTGCTGATAGAAATAGATCAATATTGGAAATTCATTACAAGTAATTCTATGTGGGGCGAATTGAATAAATGTATAAGAGATCGAGAGGTATATTCCATTTGAGATGGGGGGGGGGGAATGGGTTGTTTGATTTTATATCAGAGAATGCAAACATTATGTAATAACGGTATATTTGTATGGTTAATGTTCATGATCCATATGCAAACACATAAAGAAAGTTAAGGACATATTACTACAATACACTACAATCATAACAATACAACTTTTGCGTTTTAGCATATTTCAATTTGAAACATCACAATGGTTTGCCTTTGTAAGCAAACCTGTTATGGGTTAATATGACCAAGCAACTTCACCTAATATGAATTAAGATTATCCAGATATTATTCAAAGTTGACTTACTTAAATATCTCTTCATTCTAGCTGACTTGTACTTCTTGAATTGAGCCACAGCACTGCTCAGGAGAGGAATGATAATCCACTGAAAAGGGTAAAACAAAACAAATAGATCCTAGTGTACGAAGTAAAAGATGAGAACACTACCAACAGAAAACCGATGATGTAGAAAGCATCCACTCAGCATCTTCATCCAAACATCTAAGACCAGAATTAGTTATTTATTATATTTTCTGAGTATCTACACCTTTTCATATCATTCCTTTTAACTTTTGGAAGAAAAAAAACAGGAAACAAATAAAAAACAAATTGATCTCAGCATAAGAAGTCCAGGATGACAGAACTAGGAATAGTATAACTTATGTAGTAAAACTATCCCTTCACCTCCTTCATCCATAAAAACCAACACCAAAAATTACCAGAATTAGTTATTTTAATCTCTGAGTATTGACACCTTTTTTCACATAATTTATTTTCTCTTTTAGATAAAAGGTATAGACGAAAGGAGGTGGTTGGCAGGTGGGTGGCTAAACAACCCTGCAGAAAAACATAAAACTATAACATATATCTTTTTCTCTTTATCATTTGGCACAGGTCAATAACATAAGATATCTTCAATTTTATAAACTTAGTTTCTTTGAGAGAGAATGCATGGATAGAACATTCTAATAACACTTAACCCTAAGTGATTGCCAATGAATTTCCTGAAAAAAAACAAGTTATGGACTGGAGTGACTGTATTACCTCTACCTCTAGTTGACAAAATTGTTCGAGTCACTTCGCTCTAACTAATTAAGAAATTAGTTAAGAAATGAAGTTCCTTGAGCCACGACTCCTTACAACACTACATATAGGGTGCTTCTTCATGAGTAAAATGGCGTATCTTTCTGTTAGACTGCACATGCAGAAAATCTGCTACAAATCTCACACAAGCAAATTATTTATCTGCTCCCTTTCAGCAAACTTTCATTGGTAAATTCTCGGTCAAATTTTTCTGTTCATGCTTAACCTCAAATTAAACTTGGGAACGGATTCTACTTAATAATAATAATAATTAGTCTTATATAGCGCAGAATCCAACAAAGGTTGCTCAATGCGCTTTACAGATGTGTGTAGCATTTAGAAAATAAGTAAGTTTTAATAGCACGTTTGAATTGTTCAAGTGAATCAATTTCCCGCAGATGGACTGGCAGCGAATTCCATAAGTGCGGGGCGGAATAGCAGAAACTGCGATCACCAAAGGTTCTCGTGCATGTCACAGGAACAGTAAGTTGATAGAGGTATTGGGAACAAGTAGGTCTATCCGTTGTTCGCTCTTGGATAAGGTCGTGAAGATATTCGGGCGTACCATACTTCAATGCCCTGAACACCAATATCAGAATTTTATAGTCAATCCGAGCGTTAAGTGGAAGCCAATCGATTAGTGTAGGGGTGATGCTGTTAAATCTAGGTAATCCAGTAACAATTCTAAGAGCTGTATTCTGAATCCTTTGTAATCTTGCACTTACCGAATGATCGACTTGTAACTCCAAGAATTGCAGTGCTTGGATGCCTTCTTTTTCTGTCTGTGCGTCAGGAGGGTCGATACTTTGATGCCCCTGCCTCCAAGGCCTCTGCCCAAAGAACTCCAAATTGTCCTTCTCCTTGAGAGGGTTAGGTTCAGGCATGCTGGTGGCAGCCTACAAAACAGGAACGAGACTACTCATTTATGAGTGAATCTATCGAACGACTCGGTAAGGGCCATCGACATACACAATGTTTCGTTTCTACCCTTGATTCAGCAATAAAAGATGTTGCAAGTGATTAAATGTTTGTCAAGGGGGTTTGTGATTCTTTCAATCATGTTTCCACATATATTTTACATTTTGAAACACCAATGCTCTCATCCAAACAACGAATCAAGTCAGATGATTTCCAAGCAAACGTCCGAATACTAAGATGGTCCTAACATATCTTTTCAAAGGTTTATAACAGCATAACCAGAGATCTAGTAAACATACACATTAATCAAACAAGATACGATACCACAAAAACAATAGAAAGCCCACAAGGGGTCCCTCCTTTGCAGTATCCAAAACCAGAGACAGACGAGCTGTATTTAATCCACTTACATGGCACAATCCCCTGCAGAGCTGTTTACGAGCAATGGCGTGATTTGCTGCTTGTTGGTAATAGAAACCGGGATGTTGTGTCTGGATTGCGGTCAAGCCCAACTTGATTGCCTCATCGAAGAGATCACCAAATATACTGAACCTGTTTCGGGAAATTTTTGACATTAAAATTACCATGTTACTACTCCTTTGAGAAAATGCACTACTTAATTTTCTAAATAAAACTGAACTTGGAATTACTGGACGTGAATTTACTGTCAGTCTATTGTGATATGCAGTCCAGGTGTGTCGGCCGTCAACATATATCAGCCACTTATAAGGGCTATGAATTAAGATTACACCTTCCCTTTGCCTTCTTACAACATGCAAGCCCCTCAACCACTCCCTCAACCAACTAACCCCCCCCCCCGGCCTCCCACAAAAAAAAAAACTTATAGCTACTAAATAATAGCACTGATCAACTTTCAGAGGAAGTCAAGTGAGAATGATGGAGTTTCTCTTAGTAAAATGCCATTTTTTAAATAAAACTTGGATCCTTAAAGAGGATTGACTTAATTATTTCTCTACAGAGGATACTCACTGCTTTGACATCCAAGCCGAGTGCTCAAACGCCAACTCTGGACAGCCGATTTTGTTCTTGAAGAAGTCAACGTGTTTCCGGAATTGAGATATGGCATCTAACGGAGCGTTCTGGAAGAAACTCAGCCGACATACCTGGCGTTTTAGAGAAAAGGGGAAGCAATGAAAGTACAAGTACACATGAGCCTTCCCTAATAGAGACTTAACAACAGCAAAAACCAAAACAAACAACCAAAAAAGGTATGGTTGAATCATTAATATTTTCTTTCCTCGCTGTGGGAATCTCAATACAGCTATACTAATATGAAAACCTTCTTCTTCGTATACATTACCTTTACTGTGACACAATCAGCGATGCCTTTCGATACAAACATACTGATATTTACAAAGCATTAGTTAACTGACCATGCATTTATGAACTAGGTTCACTTTAATGGAAGAATAAATGTACACCTAAAACTGAGACAACAACATGGTTAGAAGGACACAAAGATCAGCCCGTTGATACTGGCAGCTGCAAACCAATTAAGGTACTCATTTATGAACCCCCATGCCCCCTTCCCATGCCCCCCCCTCCCCGCCCCCAATTCCATCACCTACATAGCAAATTGGTGCTTCATTACTAAAGACTACATAAAGGCATTTTTCCCTGTAGTGCAGTGAGACTACGGTCAGGTAATTTTACCTTGTAATTAATAAAGCCAGCGATTGTTTTAATTTCCAGCATGTTGGTGTCATGAGCTCGTAAATCAGTCAGCGCTGAATAAGCTGCTTTGTATTGTCTGGAGTATGAAAGAACAAAGGGCAATATCAAGTCACCACAAAATACCAATCATTATATGTGGAGTGTAGTTATATGGTGGTGTAGTTATATAGTGGAGTTATATAACATTGTGGAGTGTTAGCTCAGTGGTTAACGCCGGTGCCTTTCAATCATAAGGTCCCGAGTTCGAGTCACTCCAAGATTAATGTATGTCGTCCAGTTACAGAGTTGTTGACAATTGACAATTCATAATCATGGACGTTATGTAAGAGACTGACTTCGGTCAGCTTGCGGCTTTGATAAGCCAATGATGGCTTCTTCGCGAGTTCCTGCTTGCAGGAGGATCTAAAATACATAACACAGGTAATAGAGAGAGGGTAACATCTCCTAGTCCATTAGATGGCAACACAGCTGGTTGTGAATTGCCAAATATCAAAATATATTGTGTACATTGTTTTTTATGTACACTTTATGTACACTTTATGTACACTTTTATGTACACTTATGTACACTTTTTATGTGTACACTTTATTTGTACATTTCTTCTTCTTTTCTTCCAGGGAGTCCCCTACTTTGTTAAGACTTTTAAGACTTTATAGGAGACTTCCTTTCCCATTGTACACAATTGGCAATAAAACAAATAAATGAATTATTATACACTGTCCTTGAGGATAGTGACGGGAGACCACAGTTTCGATAGGCTACACTATCCTGAAAGTTGCATAAATTACAGACATTGTCCGTCAGCCTTAAGACAAGTCTTTACCTCCTTAGAAACTGTTTGTTACCAAATGTTGATGGCTAAAGAAGTGCGGGAAATTGAGATACGGATTTAAATTAGCTTTCCCAGATTTTTTTGATTTGGTACATTACACATTGGAAGACAAAGAGTAGTGGAAAAAGATGAAAGTCCGAAACTGTACTTCGAATTTGCTGAATGTGATACTTAGATTACGGTCGGAAAAATTGACGATAAAAATAGAGTTACTACAGTAACAGAAACAACATAGTGTCCATTGAACCTTTAAACCAGTGCTTCTCAACCGGGGTCCATGTGGATCCCCAGGGGGGAACTGAAAAGTCTTGGGGTGAATTGAGAAGAAAGGGGAATTGGGGGGGGTGGCCTTCTTCCTATCTAGGTGAGTGTGCATTCAGGGCTGTAACAGATATTCTAACAAAGAAACGTGGTAGCCTGGACGAAACACATCACGACGAATTACGTCTCAATTTAACAAAGATAAGTTCTGATATTAAGGCCCTTTCTCAAGAGCATCAAGCTTAAGGGTCACTTTTTATCTTGAGGTCCTGTAGGGTGAATCGTAACAGATAACATGAACCATTGATTGGATCGTAATGTTCGCCGTTATAACATATAAAAGAAAGTGATTGAAAACATGTATGGTATGTTTATGTAGAAATATTTGGGGAGGGGAAAGGAGAGGGGGAGGGGGAAGGAGGGATGGGGGAGGGGGAATGAGGAAACACTTTTTCACCCAGGTGGGGTATCTGAGAGAAAAGGTTGAGGAAGCACGGCATTAAAACAAATTTGAGGGGTTGGAGTATAAAGTAATAATTTGGTTGAGAATTAAAAGAAACTAATAACTTACTTCAAAGCTCCTGGTTCCTGCTTCAACTCATTGAGAAATGCGACCTTGAAGGCGTGACGGACGAACAAAAGCTACAACAGAAACATTTGAAATCAAAAAGTTATCTTTCAATCCCATTATTGGATAAGAAAAATAGTTTCAATCAAATATCTGAAATCTCTTTTTTTAAATATTTTTACCTGGTGAGTGGTCTTGTTCAAGAATTCCTTGTGGGCTTTGACACGTCTGGCTTCAGTATGGTAGTAGGCCTGGGCCAATTCGTAGAAAGCATTCTCAAGTCTGAATCAGAACAAAAAAGTGGAGAAAATCACTGTTTGTAATCAAGTATACAAACCATTGCAGCTCATTTCCACTAAAAACACAAAAGAAATTGTACCATAAAACAGAGAGGAATATTACAAAATCTGTCTGTTGACAAATAATATGACTTTTATGGGAATACCAAAAGTGTGTGACACTGCTCACCGTTCTCTCGACAACATCTTGGTGGTTTTGAAACAAGTAAACTTTAGACAGATTCTCAACGAATAGTATCTATATGGATAGCCTGCAGTGTCAGCCATGAAAATATTTTTGCAAAGGTGGTCTTTGCTCTTAACTGTAACTTGTTGATAAAAAACCGATGAGGGTATAGCAAACAAAATATTCACATTTCGATCAAAGCACCCGGCTTCTGTGAAAGAAACTTTTATCTCCCCATTCGGGATATGTATATATGACACATAATGCAAAACAGGAGCACCGTACATATATATTGAGCTTTTACACCTTCGTTTCCCTTAAAACCAAGATAACTTTTAATCGATTCGATCGGCAGGAAATTCTTTTGTTTTAAATTAATATTCATGAAATTACCTTATAGTGTATCCTAGCAGGTGATCCACACACGGTAGGACGAAGAGCGATTTCGCAGAAAGTTCGCACGAAGCACAGAGTGCTGCTGCCCTCTCCGCAGCTACGACATCTTCCCCTAAAAAAAAACGAAACAAAAGCAGACATAGCTTCAAAACAGAAACGATCAAAGTCACGACAGTTGGGAGACGTGTACCCCGATACGGATATTTACGTCACCATGATAAACTTTTAACAAATGTTTTCTCCTCTTTAGCACTTTGCAGTCGAAGTAAAAATTTTTCCCGCCTCATTTCTCTACGAGGATATTGAGGATGAACTGAAATTGAAAGGTTTCTTTGGTGGTCTCTGTTTGGAAGAAGTTCAAAGAAACTTTCTTAACTAGCATCTCAATGCATGAACCTTCTTGTAGAATGAGCTTACTTACCGGGAGGTAATGGTGTGTTCTTCTGGATCAGGACCACAGCTACTTTTGTAGTTCTGCTTGACAAACTATGCCTGTAAGAGACGGATAAAAATATGAATCAATGCGACCATATTTAAGGATGAGAGCGTGTTTGCAGGAGAAGCTAATGGACCAACTGCTCGCATAACAGACATTGTATTAAACAAGGAAATATCATTTTGATAAAGCAGGGCTGGGTGATTTAGAATGGAATGACAAATAGAAAGAAAAGTTGTTGAACGGGAGATAATAGAATGAAAGCAACTTTAGGCTGTTGTACCTCTGTTTCCCAATTTTATCCGTTGAACGAGAATTTCAGCAGCAGCATTGCTCATCAAAGAGAGAAGTCCATTTAGCACAACAAAACACCTATAATAACTTTTAAGCATATCAATAAATGTATTTTAACATTGTAAAAACACTGCTCAAGAGAATATAATGCTATCATAACAATACAAAGTTCTAATACCAGTGCTGTAAGTTAGCTTACCTTACAACTTCCACCCTTGTAGCACATTCCATCTGTTTTTCCTTCCATAGGTTCTCATCCCAGTCTAGATCGAAGAACACAACAACAAGAGACGGTACTTCCTCCAAGTGTTTCTGCATCCAGATACTCTTCATGATTCCTTTTGGAATGTACCATTCATAAGAGGTTCTCTGTAAAGTAAGAGGTAGTAAAGTGATATTACTAGACAAAAATTTGTTGTAGTTTGTTACTAAATTTAAACCAGCATGAACCATTCCCACCAACTCCAGTTACTCTTCATGATTCCTTTTGGAATGTACCATTCATAAGAGGTTCTCTGTAAAGTGAGAGGTAGTAAAGTGATATCACTAGACAAACATTTGTCGCAGTAACTAAATTTAAACCAGCATGAACCATTCCCACCAAATTCAGCTGCTTTTTCATTTTTTAAGTTATAAGTATTACAGTACGTTGAAAAGAACATTCTAAAATATTTGTCCTCACTCTAAAATTGTGCGATGTTCTTTACATGGCAAATCCAGGATATATACTTTTGAGAACAATGATATGTGTTGCACTTACAGGTAAACTAAAACTTCTTAGAGAAATGTTGAGGTTTCACCTCAACTCTTAGAAATAATCCATTCCCAAATAATCTTTCAATGGCAAAAAAATAGCCTTGATTCCTCCTTTAGCCACTGTAAATGAAGTTATGGGTTCCTGTATCTAAAATCAACTTGTTGCACTTATGTCATTACCTTGCAAGTTTGTGTTCATACCTGTAGTCTGTAGACAATTGTTATAGAAAAAGATTGCAATTGACGAAATTCAGGACCTTGAGAGTGCAAGGAAATTTGTACTGGAGAGTCCTGTCAGCATGAGTATACACCCATCAAAGTATAGAAATCCAAATTTTCATTTTCATTTGTTTTTTTTTATAGAAAAATTGAAACAAAAGAGCAATCAAATGGGTTTCTTACTTGCTTTAAAATGAACAAAAAAATGACAGTACAATAAAAACATAGGAATTCTATTCAAGTCGATTCCAGCAGGAACCACACCTCAGATATGATATAGCATTAATTCTGACCTTGGATCTGCACTTTGGGTATTCATGGTCGCCAGGAAGTATCTTGAAATTCAATGGGACTCTGTCTGACCTCCGGTTGGCGCTAAAGGAGTCCCAAATGGCCCGGTGAACAGCATTGTAAGTGACGTCCAATCCAGTGAGCACCACCAGCCCTATAGATGACGGGAGTTCAATGAACCATACTAATTATGAACAGAAGACTCGCAAAGAATGAAATATTTGAAATGACTAAGAGTAAGGAATGGACTACAATGATTTTCTCTAGTGAGTAGCAGACACTTGCTTTGCCATCGATGTTCAGTGTTTATACTTTACACACAAACTGTTACAGTCTCTGTAATGAGTCTGTGTAATGATTTGTACATGTTCACAATTAAAGTGTACTCAGGTGTTAATGTTAAGTTTAAAGGCATTGAAGACTCGCCCCAAACCGTGTGCGGCCATCTGAAAAAGTTAACTTTTTGTTGCTTGCAAGTGACGTTTTGTTTGTGTAGCTACAAAATGCAGACAGTACAGTAATGAAACGTGATACCTTGTTATCTTTAGCTGGACCTGAGATGTCCATCCCTGTATTGTATGTACACTGTGCTGTGGGTATTGACCGCAGCTGTATGTACTGACTGTACACTAGTGTATAATTACTGATGGTAGCAAGCTGTGTGTGTGTATTTTATGGGATCGATGGTGGTGTCTAACACTTCTGTTACACCTCATTCGAAACTAGGTCAGATTACCGGCATTGGACGTTTCTTTTTGCGCGAGTCTTCACACCCTTTAACAATACAAGGTGGCGTGGTTCTAAGTCATTCATCACCAGTTTGTTTTTGGGGTTGTTGTTGGTTATGGATACAATTACCTTTTTAGGGCTAGAAAGTGCACTCAAAGTTTCCAACAGTATACCAAATGGGACTTGAACTACAAGAAGTGAAGATAACCAGTTTCAGGAAATTCTTGGAGGGCGTTGCATGTTTACATACTTTCCCAACTGAGAGAGACAGGCAATTGTGTGCTTTCATTGAACGATTGGGCTAAATTTATGATGTAAATTTTGCTAGGTTAGAAACCTCCCAAGTCTCATACCGAGTCATAGTGTTAAAAATGTACAGAGTTGGCGTGCGTGTTCGGTGGAGGTTGTTTCCAACCTTTGCCATAACATTGCGTTGTACTGCTTACAAAGCCATTGAAACAAAAGAAAATATTGTTAAATTACCCAATGGACGACACGTTAGTTCTCTCGGCAGATCGCCAGGTTCTCGTTTACCACTGCTTGTTAATGCACTGGTGGGATCGACAGGGAGAGGTAAAGAGGGTAGTGACTGTTCCGCGCTGACATCTTCCTCCTTTGCTTCCTCCTGGTTACTCATTATTGGGGAATGGTTACATCAATTAGTTAAGATTAGCGCACACATCGATATCAACCTGCAAAGTTTGAACTTTTGGTTTATTTGGTTTAATCACGTACAGAAGTTGTTGTGTAGGACTAAGACCTACGTACTGGAGAGTACGACGACGAAGATCCTAACTGTTAGGCCTAGGGTATACACAGTGTAGTACTGGTGTCTGCTGTCGCAGAGCCGAGTTCAGCACTTTATGGAACGCCATTTCCGCATTTAAACACCCTGTCAGATGTGACTATACATTACTTCCACATAACACATGTTTGCTTAATTGTCAGTTGAGTTTATTCAGACACGAACACTTGGAAATCATTTCGATATTGTATGGAATCCGTGAGAAGTTTATCCAAATGGATGAGGAAGAATTTATCCTGTTATCAGATTATTATATTCATCTCATTCTACATTAAAATCTGCTATTATAACTTGTTGCACAAATGACTGACAAAAATGGGTTAAATGTGAGCAACAACAAATAACAATGCCTATTAATTTGGAAGCTCAAAATTGAAATTATCAGCTCAATTCTTTGAAAAGTTCTCCACAAGTACATATCAGATTCTCAGTTACCACTAAATGATCACACCTGTAGATTTTTGGTGCAGTAAATACACCAAAGAACCATTTTGAACAGGCTCTACATTGCCACTTTTGTCAGTAACTTTCACATCATACTCACTTAGTCAATAGTTTCATTGTCTGAGATTTTTCGACGATGACATCCCAGAACCAGTTTCCTTCACAAAAGGCAGGCTTGTATCAAGCTGACCCTCAAATTTATTTTGAGACATATGGGATCTTGTTGGACTTAAAGGTCTGCCGTATAGACCCCAACTATAGCACGCCATCATGGAAAAGTTTCTTGAGATTATATAATCGACCTCTTTTTAACAATTGCAATGCCTGCCACATATTTTTTCTTGTATGAGGGTCTTTGTGTGAACATTGTATGATTAACTACACTTAGTAGTGACATGAAGATTTTTCCAGACAGTGTTTACACAGAGCCTGATGGTGTTAAGAAGCTATGCAGGCTAATTGTAGAGCCTAAGGTCGATTTAATACTGTGGCAGGTCGATTACATAATCACAAAACTTTCCTAACTATAGCGTGCTATATAATTGGAGCCAATAAAGCAGATCTTTAAGATGACATACCAACTTACAGTATCAGATACCCCAGATTTGAGGACAAACAAGATTTAGCTTCCACCAACCTTCACTAACATATATTTATGAGGTAACACCTTACAAAATTTTCAAAATATTTGAATATTTCGAAAAATGCTAATGTCTGAGCTGAGAACAACCTACTAGTGATCTGTCATAATCCTAAGGAACAAAATACAACACAAATATTAAAACAGACATTGCTTAACGTTTGTCTTCTGGTTTATTATGCTTATTGTACTTTAATGACTAATTAACTAATATAAGATTTATAAAGCGCAGACATTTCCATCATTAATGGTGCGTGCTCAAGGACCATCACAATATTACCCGGGTCAACGGTAACCTGTCAAACACAGACAGTCCCGCCACATAGCAGTAGCTTAACAGTGCAAAACTGACAATTTATCTCACACGTTCCCATTTACACCTGAGTGAAGAGAGGCAATGGAGATAAAGTGGCTTGCCAAAGGACACACACACACAATGCAATGATCTGGCTAGGTCTCGAACCTGCATAACTTAGCTCACAAGTCCACTGCCTTAACCACAACACTTTCACCAATGAAAGCTATCTTTTATGTACACATATTTATACATGGTACCAGTAGTACCAGACCCATCCACAGGTACCAACTAGTACCAACATCATTATACAGAACAAAGAGTGAAATACAGACTATGACATAAATTTAACTGAATGTTTGACAATTGACACACTCCATAACAAACATAAAACTAAACATAAGACTTACATGGTTGAGTTATATCAGCTGCTGGCAGATTCATATCAAATATAAGTAACCATAACACTTTCACCAATGAAAGCTATCTTTTATGTACACATATTTATACATGGTACCTGACCCATCCACAGGTACCAACTAGTACCAACATCATTATACAGAACAGGGAGAGGGAAATAGAGACTATGACATAAATTTTAACTGAATGTTTGACAATTGACGCACTCCATAACAAACATAAAACTAAACATAAGACTTGCCTGGTTGAGTTATATCAGCTGCTGGCAGATTCATATCAAATATAAGTACCTCCTACAGGGCAAGAAAATTTGCAGTATGTTATGAAGTCAAGCAAGCAAGGAATAATTAATCTGGTTGTGCAGAGCAAGTGCGATGCAAACGTGTGCAATTGCTACACAAATTCAAACATGTGTAGCTGGTATATAGCCGTCTTGGTGCACAGAACTATATCACTTTCAGTAGTTCCGCATCAGAAAAGAAATTCATAAACAAGCAACAAAAAAATTGATGGAAAATCACACATTTTGTGGTTTACAATCACCCCCTCCAAAGCCCAAGCTGTTGCAAAGCCCTTACCCTTCCTGACCAATCCCTACCCCTCCTCTCAACCTCAACATCCAGGTCCCCCCCCCCCCCCCCTCCTCACCTAAAAACACATTTAACTTACAATCCATATCTCGCCTTTACAGAACTGAAAATGTAGACTACTTTCTTGCAGTGAAATATGTAACCTGCCATGTCATGGAGAACATGGTGCTTATCCACAAGTTTGTCGGGAAGCGCATTCTATTGGAATTTCAAAACTTTTGAGAAAGAACATTAGAATCCAAACAGTGGTTCTAGAATTTTCATTTATGATATATGAAACTACCTTTATACTAAGTCTTGTAATATGAAAAACATGAATCATCAACTGAAAACAACTCTTATTTTCTTTGCTTGTTGAGGGAAGTTGTTCGTTACAAGCGCCATGGGAAAGGCGATGTCAAACTGCTTATATTTGATCATGTTTTTTTTCTTCTCCTTGACTTAAAAATAACAGACACGTATGTCATTTTAACGAAAGCAAACACCATGCAATAACAAGTCACATTTCCAAATCCATAATGAAAAATGTATGTTTTACAAGATGGACATACATTAAAAAAAAATATCCATATTTGGAGAGCTTCCATGGCATTAATATTGAAGTTGTGCAGCCCTCCGTGTCAAAGAATGATACCAATGTTGATTATTGCGGTTTATAATAGTCCACTGTATCAATTCTTGTCTTCGGCCTGTCTCAGTATTTTACGGAATGTCATATTTATTCTGACTCCTTTTTGTGTAGCCCTCCGTGGCAGAGAATGATACCAATATTGATTCGTTGGGTGATTCATCATCAGCAGGCTTCCATGTTCGAGTGCAATTTTGACAGTCTCGATCTCTCTGGTCTTCTTTTTCCCCCTACTGTCTTTGTGACGCAAGACAAAATCTCTCGTTTGTCCTAACGACAACGACGCTATGGGGTGTCGGGGATCTAAATCCTTTTCATCATCTCTGTGCTCCCCGATAGAATCAGATCCATCCTTATACCTGGAAAAGAATGAAACAAAAGATGAATGACAAATCACATGCATGCAGAAATAAAAATTGTAAAATAAAACTGGAGTGATTCGTTTCTTAGCTAACACTGAGCAAACTTTAGGATCATCAATATACTGTACATCGTCAGATGAACCATTGAGGTTTTACAGAATTTAGCAAAGCAGCAAATTATACCAAAGTATTTAGAAAATAGTAAATTTTCATCTGTATAGAGTCTAAGAAACCAATCAATCAACCACCAATGCTAAAAGTTTCCTTTCAAACACTTCGGAGCCTAAAAATAAATGTAGAATAAATTGGCTTTATATCATACCTATTGATCAGAACAAAGTTAAACTTATAGTTTGTTTGATCTTCGATTCTCTTCCGGACAGTTTCCAGGAAAGGCAACCATGGTTTTGCTGGAACAGTGACTCGTGAGTAAGTGTAAGTTAGACCTTCATCACCATGAGCAACCTGGAAAAGATATGGATATGTATGTATAT
>KN883077.1:132856-145181 GCA_000934455.1 Apostichopus parvimensis
AATTGTGGGGCGCTGTTTTTTTCCATACCCATTGGCCATGCGGAGCATCACGCACATATTGACGACAATTCATACCAAGTCTTTGCTATGACCAGCCTGAGATTTAAGCCCCAGACCTCTGGGTGCTACTGACAATTTTCAATTCTGCTTTTCTACTAATAAACAAAAATAGAACAATGCTATAGTAGTTAGTAGTTCCTCATAATTATACACAAAACAATATCCATGCACTTGCAACCTCAAATTTAATATGTATACATATAAACATATTTTTAGCAGATATCGATATCGCGCAGCACAACAAGGTTCGTGGTGTATGGTCGCAATCGTCGCATCGACCATTTAATTGCCATGCCATGCTGTGTGACCATTCTCATGATTACTACAGATATTGTATTATTCTTATTCTGCCAGATGCAGACGAGAAAATTGTGTAACTCTATTTCCCAAATTATTGAACAAAAAATATTAGTGAATCGCACTGATGAGTGTTTTTTTTACCCCATTCCCAGTGGGGGGTCCAGTGGGGGGGGCAGCCGATTTCATGGGGCCTCGGCCCCCCAGCCCCCCCCCCCGTAGCGACGCCACTGCCACCAGGACACTCTACAGCTCACTGTTCATCAAGGCCTCAACCCCCAATCCCCCACGCAAAATTTATTTTCATATAGTCATTGTTCTGATGTTCTGTATTTTCTCCAAAAAAGTAGTTCGCGTTGAGAAATGAGCCCGCATTATGTTACAATAGCTTAAATAACTTGACGAAAGTAAAACTGACAAATTAAATAGCTGGACTAACATAACCATCAGGCAAAACGCTCCTTTATGACTATCAGGGGCGGCGATTTGTTTCAAATATTAGGGGGACATTTGCTTGGGTGCAACTTTCATTCCCAAAATTGTTCGCGCGCTTCAGCTAATTCATTTCGAAAAAAAAGTAAAAACTACTTTCGGGGAACTCTGTGCATTTTTGGTGATATTGAGTAACAAATTGTGACACGGTTAGACAGCTGCGTAGCGAGGAATTTGCCTAGAATGGGGCGAATCTTGTAGGCAAACTATCTAAGCGCAGCGCCACCGTTTGCGCGAAGCGTAAAAGAAAATTTTGGCCGAAAATGCCTCCCAGAAAGATCGCTGGAAATGGCACTTCCCAGGCCTTGTAGCCTAAGTTGCATCTAAACATTTTCTATTTTGAAATTACTAGCGATATCATAAAAAAAAATATGCCCTTGGCCTCGCGCCTACGTGTTAGAAATCTTGTAGGAAACAGGCCAAATGGAAACCCAGTGAACCCATATCGATGTGGATCATATACATGATTGTACGTACTTACACTCATACACAAGAGATGTACAGATCTTATGATAATTATCATGAATGACAACATTCGGTTACAGGTCACAGAAACGACCACGGAGAGTCATTTACCTCATGCAGCATGTGTTGGAAGAAGTTTTAGCCACCGCCAAATACGATTTGGATAAATAATCTCACGCATGATTTTCTATTTATAAGCCACACAATAAAAACTATGCCACCAAATATTGAGGGGGATATTACATACTACATCCCCCACCTAAAATATTGGGGGACAGGTCCCCCCGTCCCCCCATGATCGTCGCCCATGATGACTATCACATATCAACAGGCCTGACGAGAGAGGTGGTCACATGGGGACTACAGTCCAGGAGAATATATGGGGACCCGGAAAATGGGTTAAAGAAGCTTTGGAGATCTGCGTCACAGAAATTAAATTTTCTGTGAAATTTCTGTGATCTGCGTGTTTGATTTGGACATGGATTGCGCAACTCCAGATCTCTGAGTGATGTTCCACTGTATTAAATAGAGAAAGGACTAGATTTATATTAAACTTATCATTCCAATACATTATTTCTACATATTAAATAAAATGAACGATATTATTATTTTGAATTGACTTATTTATAATGTCGTGTATATAAAGACAATTTCGTTTCTGCAAGTATCATATTCTCTTTAATTTTATGATATCAGTAGATCCATCTTGCGCAATTTGTGGAAGCATGTGAGTAGCGCTATTCCTTAATTCATACTTGGATAGTTACGGAAGCATTTTCTGTAGCGCAACAGCAGGCATCAAAAGTTCTCTATGAAAACTTGAATTTTGACAATGTATCGTAGGAACATGTATCCGTTAGTAAATCCGTAAGATATCTGTAGCATTAAAATGGCAGGTGTATTCCCACTCGAGATCAATGACGGCCTTATTCATCACCCAGAAGCGTCAGATGGAGAGTACGATGAACTTGAGGTGTGTATCCTAACTTATACTAAAGCATAGAAAAAATTAACATTAGGCTTACAAAGGGTTCCTTTTATTAACTTCCAGTTTCATACCACAATTCACATTCTATTTCTAGTTAGTTGAGTATTTTGCTAACGTTATGCTTAATATTAACAGGGTCTGCAAAGTTTTACTGGATCGAACCCCGTTTGTCACTCTAGTCGGGCTATTAACCTTTTAGTTTTAGTCTAAGCCTAGTCGCCTAAGTTTCCAGCTACAGAATACAGTATGGTCAGTATTGCGAATTTCGGACACCTACGAATTTCGGACACCCCTAAGAAATACACGATTTCACCATGACAACCTACAGGAAGAGCCAAATTTCACCAACAAGTACGAAGCTACAGTTATTTTCTCTCCAAAATGACCCGTGTGCAAGTAAATACTTACATATTTGTCAATAAAATGACAGAGATCTATGAAGTCTGTTATAATTACTGAAAGAGCAACTGCGCCACCAATTTTATCACCAGCGCCACACTGTAGGCCGGGTGTCCGAATATTCGCAATACTCGAGCAAAGAAATACCAGTTCCACAATCACAAGAATCTTCTTAGAATACAACATGAAAACAGTTTGCAGGAAAGAAAGTTTGGCCGTGTATCTTAATATAACACACTTCTCCCACCATATCAAGTATATTTTCAGGTGAATTATACAAGGAAGATATAGTTTTGGGGTGATTTAAGGCTTAGGTGTCCGAAATTCGAAGTGTCCATGCTATAACTAGTAAGACTTAATTGCCTAAGAAGTAAGATAGGCTAGGCTTACACTGGTTACAGTACACTTGGGCTCAGATCTGTAGCATTAAAGGGTTTGCCAATTTACTCAATGATCAAGGTGCTCTTACTTATTCACCCTACTACAGTCAGCTCATCAAGCCATACTCTTGCATATAGTATTTGCATCATGTATCCCATGCCTTAGTTTTAATTCATCAATAATAATACTTTACTACTAGCCTAACTTTGTGTGGGAGAGGGGGAACATTTGTCATCCCCTCCCCTTCCCCCAAAAATTACTTTTCAGGAAGTAGGTAATGCTTGCCCCCTGGAAAAGCATTGGGCCTCCCCCCATAAAGAGACTCATGGCCTAATTCCAAGCAACATAAATAACCTTCTTGAAGACAGAGACAAATCAACTACACGTCAGTCTCACAGTTTGAATTATAAAATTCCTCAAGCTCAAAAGAACTGTTATAAATATTCGCTTTATCCTCGCACCATTCCTCAGTGGAACGCACTCCCACCTGAACTGAAATCAGCACCAAACACCGCCTCCTTCAAGTTCATGCTGGAAAGTCAGCAGCACCATTAGCAAAACTCGAAGGACTGCACGTCAACAGCCACATCAGGCATGATTTGTGCAGTACCACACCAAGACCAAGACCACCCCCCCCCCCCAAACCCTCCCCCCCCCCCCCCCCAAACAAAACAAAATGCTGTGCGAATAATTCTCTAGTCTAATGACACCAGGAATGTTTAACCAACTATCAGTTATGTAGGCCTACCTAGTTTCAAGTCCCAGTCATAGCCTACTTTCTTTACCAGTCATCACAGGGAAAAATCAGCTGTGAAGGTCTGGTTGTTAACACCAATTCACATTGTCACTTAATAGGGTCTAACGGCCCTAGCCTACCTCGTATCAGGTAAATGATAAAATAACTGTATCATACCCAAAGCTGCTGTTCTGTTCACAAACCTTCACAACCACATTTGCTTTTCGGACAACCCAAAATGTAAGGCCTGGTGGTCCAAAGCACAACCAAAGATAGTCTTAAAAATTTGCCCAGCATGATATGTTCTGCAACTACATGAAGGGCATTAGATTATGCCAATTCTGAGACTTTTAAAGCAGACAAATTTAAGAACTTATTGCTTAATTATACTTCCATTTATTAAACTCTTTGGAAAGTTTTGCATGAATGACAACTTCCTGCTGTAGCAATCCAAATGTGGCTATTCAATAAGCCTAATATTAATTAATTTAAAATAAAATAAAACTGTTAGCAAACTGCTTATCCACTAGAGAGCCTGAATAGGAAAATGTGTAAAAGTAAATTGGCCTGACATTTCGATTCTAGCAAGATCTTCTTCAAAGGCTAAAAAAAGGCTTTTTTTTTAGCCTTTGAAGAAGATCCTGCTAGGATCTAAACATCAGGCCAACTTACTTTTACACATTAATTTATTTAGCAAGACCCAATGCAATGAAATGTCTGCAGAAATTTCCTTCCCCAGTCTTCATGTTTCTTTGTTTTTCATCTCATTTTAGGAGCAATACCTTGCAGGCAGTGGAAGCTCCAATGCAGATGAGTGAGTACTTTAAGTCAATATTCTGAAAAAATGTCACGACATGGAATAGTTTGCTAATTATTACCATTCAGTGCTTTTAGTTTGAATTGTTACGATAATTCACGGCGTTATATATGTGTGTTTGCCAATACATCCCATACGATCAGCATTGTTACGAACGCATGATTATGCATCGAGGACACAATCATTTCGCCAGGGACGCAAATTCTTCAAATTGTTGCGTCCAGCGAACGCAAACTTTTTTTGGGTTGAGAAACAAACCCCAAGTACACACTCACAACTAGGTCAATGGAAAACATAACAAAACACATTTTGAATGAACATCTTTCATTTCTTCCTTTCAAAAAATCCACAACTTCTGTTTGCAAATAAATATAAATCATACAATTATCTGCAAGGTACAGGTTTAACAACACTCAGAGATTTTCAAGCTAAAAATAGACAATGATGCTTTTCCAAAATTCCTGTGATTTGATTGGCTGATAGTCCCTACCCATTGTCTGGAAACATATTGCATCGGTTTGCTCAATGAACACAGAATAAGTTGTTTAACAACAATTACTTGCAACATTACTTTCCCTGTGTAGAGATAACAAAGTTTGTGGTATAGGCTATCATACGTGTGCACTCAAATATCATAACTTTAGGCCTTGTTGTCACCTACAGTACTTATATGTACTTTTCGACAACAATCGCTTGTGGTACTGAAGATGTCCTTGAATTGTTTCTGAGACTTTCACGTAATATTTTAATCATTGGTGTGATCAGAAAATGAGTAGAGACAATCTATGAATTTTGTGGGAAGCTTACATCTATGATCCTTAAAAGAATATTTCATCTCACAGTATGTTTCATCTCTGCGCATGGAGATGACTGCTAACTGTAAAATGTGCATTCGTACCACAGTATAGTTTCTGTTGCAAATTTATTCGCAGTCCCATTGACCACATGCTTCAGTTAATATTTTGGTTCAACGTTCGTGTGTAAACTATTACTTCGTGCATCGTCCAAAAGTAGCTATTGAAGTTTGATATTTTTTAATCGACATTGTGTAAACAGCTATTCACATAGGCCCTCTGTAATTTTTGTAGAGATGATTGTTTGCAAACACTGCAAAGAGCCCAGGGTAAATGCTGGATCATGCTTTGAGGATTTGCGCATGTGTAGTTGCAACTGAAATTTGATCAGGCCTATGAACATGCAGAAGGGAACTTTCAAATTTAGCGAGAGATATGCACACTGTAGGTACAGGGATTTTTGAAGAGTTGGTTGTTGGAATTGCTGCAAGATCAAATCATGGAGCTACTATGGAGTTGGCGAGTAGGGAAGTACAAGGGCGGATGAAAGGGGGAGGGGGCTGGGGGTAAAAATTGGTTGAAAGGGCAGGGCGGGCAAAAGGAGGGGTGGGCCGGGCGTCCCCTGTCAAACAGCGAAGCTAAGTCACTGGGCCAACTGCCCTATATATTGTGTATAACATTCACAAAGTATAGGCAGTGATACGATTACATCTTAAAACTACACTAGTTAAAGAAGATCATAAAATGAATGCAATTGTTCTTCGATCGGGACGCAACCTTTTTACAAGGGACGCAAACATTTGGGTAGCTTGCGTCTTTGGGATGCAAAGTTTTTTGCTCTAGTAACATTACTTTTTTGACATACGATGAAGAACACAATACAAGACATTTTACAAGTACGATGAAAATAATTTTATATTAATTTTATGCTGTGAATTGCAGGTATTGCCAGCAACACACTGAAAAGTTATCATTTTCTCGTTTTCGGGAGAGAAAAAAAGTTATGTTATAAGTTGATAGAACATTTCACATGGCAACAACAGGAATTTTAGTGCTCACTGCTTACATAGACTGGAAACTTGGTGCTTGTGGGCTGTTAGGTCAGTTTCTGTTTGCCCACCCTATTAAACAGCTCTCTAGGTTACTGTACATGATTGTTTTCGATAATCCCTGCATCAGAGTCAACTTTCAAGGGGTGTGGGAGGGTGTGTACTGACATGATCTAGCAGATATAGCCAGACTTAAGCATATTTTCATTCAAATCCTATTCTCTACTCATCTGTCCTCCCCTACCCACTGTTTGTCATCTCCTGAGCCACCACCGTCCTCCCTGTAAGGATTGAGAATTCTTGTTCGGCACACGTCCCCCTGATCCGTCGTTCCTGCCTCTTCTCGACCATCTCAGAGTTGTGCTGTAGCAGTCAGTGTCCAAGGAGTACTTGTTATGTCTACTATAATGTCATATCTGTTCTTTTCAGAAATGGTGAGGTTGAAGAAGTGGCATTGTCGGATGCCCTGGTGAATCCAAGTCACGAGAAAGTTGGGCCTCAACACTTCAACCTTCTCAAAGTATTAGGCAAAGGTGGTTATGGAAAGGTGAGTTATTTCACATATACACAGAAAACAGCTCACATTCTGCATTCATAGTTTTGAAGGGGCATGCTTGAATTGCGAGCAATCTACTCAAAACTATGCTGATTCCATAAAGGTTGGCCATAACCCAGAGAAGCACCAAGTGTTGGTACCAGTGGTTAAAGATAAGCAACTACGTCAAATGGCGCCTAGAACCTTAGGTAAGGGTGTACTTTTTAGGGCTTTAATAGTACCTAGTAAGCAATCTCAGATGAAATGATTCAAGAGCAGAAGAATTAACACTAAGCTGGTCATTTGTTTGACAAAAGACAGATGTTGGACAATATAACATCCACTCATTGTGGCACATACTGGTCTAACATCACTTGTACTGAGATGTTCTATAATAAAAAAAAAAATCAAAATGTCAACACATATTTTCTAAGAATGTGATAAGTTTGTAGTGTACATCCAGTTGTCTGCAAACACTCTTGTATCTTTCATAAGCCTCGCACACAGATCTGTTTAGCTTGATTTCTGCTACCATTACTTTTCTCTCTTTAGGTACTGAGTGGTTTGTTTGTATTATAGCTTACCATGTAGGTTTGCGCAAGATATAACAATGTTTCAAATCGAGCATGTTTTTTATCGCAAAGCATTCTTTATATGGAGCCAAGTTTGTTAGTAACTCTTGTAGCATATTTCTCTAGTCTTGCAGAGGGCTAGCTTCCGCTTGCATCAGGCATCAGCCAGTTGCTTCAACTAGGCTAGTCGTCAGGCGTATATTTCCACTAAGAATTCGTTCACATTCTGCTCTGTGGCTTTAGTGATATCTGTTGAATTAACATTGTATAAAACGGATACATGACAGGAAGGGTTAGGTGAGGGGGGTCGGGGGAGAGGGGGATCAACGTCCTTAAAGAAACATGGCACCCTTCCAAAACCCTTCTCTTCATATTCATCATTCCAGCAATCAAGGCATAGGTGAAAAATAGCAGATTCTCTTTTCAGTCATATGTTGATTTTGACAGTGAGTGACTTTATTTCCAAGTTACTGACTATGTTTGGTGTATTCTCTCTTTGCTACAGGTATTCCAAGTAAAGAAGATGAGCGGTACAGACACAGGGAAAATATTTGCTATGAAAGTATTAAAGAAAGTAAGTCAATATTCTGGTATCTGAGATCATACATATTCATTTATCTAGCTGAGGGAGGGGGGAAGTACCATGCAGTGTTTGGGTTGTACATGTTCAACTTCAGGGTAATTTGTGTCTGTGAGTAGGTACTACAATCTGATGGATTTAGTGCAGAGGGATATATTTTTCTGTCTGTTTCTTTCTTTCTTCATTCTCAACTGTTTGTTGCAATGAAATAGTCATCCCTCTGGGAGCAAAATCATATCCTGGTTTTTCTTTATGTTTGCGTTAATTTTCTTCTGGGATTCAAGAAAGTTGACTTACTTACTTAATCAAGATACTACCTTTAAAACTTGGAAGTTGAGGTGACTGAAAAGCTGTAGAAGGCAAGTGAAGTTGTAATGATTTAAGTACCAAACAATCTCCACAATGTGTCCACATCATTCCTTTCATCTCTGCATTTCTCTTAGAATATCCAGAGCTTAATTTCGCTAGAGTTTGAAATTTGGCAAAGCAAATTTTCAAATATAAAAGTAACCTATATTTTTGCTAAGGCTGTGGAAGTTTTTGTATCAGGTTTTGCTATTTACTTTCTTGTAAACTTCTGACGGACTAAACAGGCGTAGCATTTTGATGAAGTAAGAGCAGCCAGTGGAAGGTCTTGTCAATCAAATCGCAAAGAGTGGCTTTACATAATCTGGAGAGTGTGTCGTTTCTTCTACCATCATAAACTCCTCCCTGATTGAACCAAATGTTTCCTTTCCTTTTGGCGCACGCCTGTAGGCTGTCATCATCAGGAATCAGAAAGACACCGCTCATACAAAGGCAGAGAGAAATATCTTAGAGGCAGTCAAGAATCCTTTCATTGTAGACCTTCACTATGCATTCCAGACTGGTGGTAAATTGTACCTTATCCTGGAATATCTACCTGGTAAGTAGTTCATAATCAAATATATCACCAAATCCAGATTCGTTATACAAAGTCAAATTTTCTTTCTAAAAAAGGTACTCCCTCCCATTTTCTGAGTGATATCAAATGAAACCTGTGTGTGCCCCCCTCTATCACCCAATATGCAGGGTACGTACGTGCACCCGCTACAATGAAAGATTAAAGTGTATAGCCACCAAGCAAGGGCTGGATAGAGCTGGTTGATAAAGCACAGCACCTACATTCCCAAGGTCAACCGTCTGAATCCTGTTCACTCAAACTCTGTCCATGATGACTTAGCCCTTCGAAGAAGAAAAAAGTGAACTTTAGAATAAATTTGTATCTTAAGCCCTGTTGACACTTGAGGACGAGTGCCGTGTCGAACCCTGTCTTCCAGTTGTGATCTGCAGGTGTCAACATGGATCAGACCCCAACAATTTGGACCAAATTAGTCAATAATTAACAGAGGATCAGACACCCCCCCCTCCCCATTGGATAAATTGGAATGTAAACACAGTACAGTGTTGAGGCAGGATTAGCTTTGAACCGTTACTTCCGTTGATGTTTGTTACACGCACGGTTCGACACGAAAGTAGTGGTAGCTACGTTTTAATTGCTGAACACCGAGCCCAGGATCTGCTGCTCTGTAGTGTACATGCAGACGTATGTGGTGTAATAATATTTGCCATGTACATAACCTACTGCTTAAAGTATCCAGGTGAAAAATACCAAAATCAATAAATATCTACTATAAATTACCTGGCCTACTCAAATACTGCACAGTCACTCTCTCCTCGTTGTCACTCTCCAATGGAAAACCTTTTTCGACCTTGAAACAAACTTGTGGTTTTTGTTTGATAAATTTACAGTGCTAAGCACTTCCCTCTATGCATCATGAATATTATGAACAAAAGCATATTGAATTTGAAGGTTAATTGCCTGATTACTGTATTAATTTTGCATATTTGCTACTTGAATCAGCGTAACTCAAAAGTAAAATGTGCACAAATGATAGATTTGTACAACTTTATAGGTTTTTTTTTGGTAATTGTTCAAATTTTGTGAAGATCTTGCCACAGAATGTGAACATTTATAGTGATACCTGTGAAGGTCATACCACTCAGCTAATTACAGATGGCCTCCGTGAACTTAAATGATATCTTTTTTTTCTCATTCTTTATTTTCAGGTGGAGAACTGTTCGTCCATTTAGAGCGGGAAGGGATCTTCATGGAAGACACAGCAGCGTGAGTGTAGATTGCTTCTTTTTTTTAAGGACGGACCGTGCTGTGTGTCGTTACCATGGGAACATCAGTACTAAGAGCTGTCGATTATGTAGAATCCTAGGAACTTGATTCGTAATGACTGTGTTAATGGAGAATGATAAATTTGGTCGCTAATCTGCAATATCTAAAAGAATATCAACCAAATAATTTTAACAACAACCAAGGCAACGTCTTGGTCTGAACACCATCTGGAAGCAATGTGACTAGTTAAGGATCTGTGGTAATTGGAGTAAATTCCCCAAAATCTGATATATGCCAGATTATTACATTCTGGTATTACAATTTTTTTGGGTCTGAGAATATTAAATGGTGATTTTAAACTTTATATAGCCATATTTGGCATTGAATGCTTAAGATTTGTTTTATTGCCATTGTCCCATAACATTGCAACTGTTTAACATAAGACTGTTTCAGTTTCATTTCAAATCATAAATTAATTCATTTCTACTTGATTTAGCATTTGTTTGGGCTTGGATGTCTTTCATACTAATGTAACAAAAGGATGTGTGAAGAAAAGAAAAAAGTGACAGAATTGAACAAATTTTTTTGACACCCAGTAAATCATCCATCAGTGATAAACATTACCAGGGTGTCTTAGTTTTCATTACTGATAAGGCATATAATAAGCATGTTGAATCAACACTAAGCATATTTTATGAAACATCCCAACCACCAACCCAAAGCTAGAACCAGTCTCTGATGCAGCATCAACATCATGAGAAAACAGTTGCTGGTTTTTGTGATGTGTTTTTTTTTCTTCTTGTTTCTTCTTTCATTTTCTCCGTTCCTATCTTTTATTCTCCAAAATAGGTTTTATCTGTCTGAGATCCTCCTAGCCATCGAACATCTCCACACAGAAGGAATTATTTACAGAGATTTAAAACCAGAAAATATCATGCTTAATGCAAAAGGTGAGTTTTACAGATTCCTTTCCCATCCCTTAATGTTTGATGTTCTTAAAGGAATCTTAGAGATAGTGACTGCACACGTGCATGAGAGTGTACGAGACCTTGGCCTGTAAGCCCGATAATCAATGGAATTGATCACTGGGAAGTTGCCAGATACAATTGATCACTGTGATGTTGCTAGATGGAATTGATCACTGGGAAGTTGCCAGATATAATTGATTACTGTGATGTTGCCAGATACATTGTGATTTTGCCAGATACAATTGATCACTGGGATGTTGCCAGATACAATTGATCATTGGGATGTTGCCAGATGCATTGATCACTATAATGTTGCCAGATACAATTGATCACTGTAATGTTACCAGATACAATTGATTCCTGTGATGTTGCCAGATAGAATTGATCACTGTGATGTTACCAGATAAAATTGATCACTGTGATGTTACCAGATGCAATTGATCACTGTAATGTTGCCAGATACAATTGATTCCTGTGATGTTGCCAGATAGAATTGATCACTGTAATTTTGCCAGATACAATTGATTCCTGTGATGTTGCCAGATACAATTGATCACTGTAATGTTGCCAGATACAATTGATCACTGTAATGTTGCCAGATACAATTGATCACTGTGATGTTACCAGATACATTGATCACTGCAATGTTGCCAGATATAATTCACAGATTTTCTCACAGCTTAAACAAGCTTTATCTGCCCATTAGAATGCCCTGACACAGAAATTTCACAGCATATCTTTTATGACCTCTTGTGACCCCAGGATATCCATTTAAATAGATCTCTGTGTGCTAGAGCACACTTACCATCATGACTTGCATGGTATTTTAAATGGCGTTAGTGATATTTGTATCACAATTCACTTAACTTGTATATATTCGATCGACTGTCTGTTAAGAAATATGAAACTTTTGCTGGACATTGTTAACAAATTTTTTATCCGTGTTTTGTTATTTCCAGGTCACGTAGTATTGACAGATTTTGGTCTGTGCAAGGAATCAATAGAGGAAGGGTCAATGACGCACACATTTTGTGGGACAATAGAAT
>KN883080.1:56364-66487 GCA_000934455.1 Apostichopus parvimensis
AGTGAGTGAGTGAGTGAGTGAGTGAGTGAGTGAGTGAGTGAGTGAGTGAGTGAGTGAGTGAGTGAGTGAGTGAGTGAGTGAGTGAGTGAGTAAGTCAGTAAGTCAGTAAGTAAGTAAGTACAACTTTATTGCTCAATAAAAGGAAATTCCGATACTCGCACATATCAAAAGTACAAAAAAATATAAACCTTTATTCATATTTACACTTAAAAGTTGAAAAAGTAAGAACAGGTTAAATGGAAAAAAAATAGTAAGCAAACCCATTAAACAAGCCAAACAATTAACGACTCAAGTTATTATTGTAAAGTATTATTGCACGGGGATGAAGGAATTACGGTGTCGAGTAGTCTTTAGTTGTGGGAGTCTCAGTCTGCCAAATAAAAAAAAATTAAAAAAATTAAAACAATACCTATTTTAATTAAGCTGTCTTGAAGGTGGTGATGGAAAGGGTGACTGTATCAAGCTTGGATTGTAGAAGGCACTGGTACACAGTGTCAAGAGCAGACTGAGAGCTCCAACTATGATTTCAGCTTTCTTAATAATATTATCAATACGGTCCCTTTTTGATTTACTGACATTACCACCCCAGCAAATTAGACAATATCTCCAGACTCCACAAATAGTAGAATTATAAAACATCTCTAAAATTTCTGAACGCATATTGAATAATGACATTTTCCGAAGACAATATAGCCTAGAATTCAACTTTTTTGACTAATACATCAATATGATCTCCTGCCCCCCCCCCCCCCCCAAGTCAATTGATCATTCAGCACCACTCCTAAATATTTGTATGATTTTGTATTTGTATGATGATTATTGTTCATACAATAACACTAGTGTGTTGACTGCCATATCAGTTTCATTGTTCTAATATAGATCACGCATATGTTACAGGATGGATGTATTGGATTTCATTTCCTGTTATAAGCCGAACCTCAAAATCCTATGGTGTATAAATAATTAAGATACATTGCAGTTTGCGGACAGGTCGAAGCGCAGTGTTGAGTATGTTATTCTATATCGTCTCGCGGGGAAGACATTGTATTCACATCTCGAGCATACACATCTGCGTCATTCTGCTAGAGTTCGGTTTTTGTTTTTCATTCTCTTCCGCTATCAACACTGTTCAGCCCACATTATTTTTTAGCCAACAAGTTTGCTCGAAATGAATGTATACGTCTGACTTTATTCTGTGGATTTCTAAAAATCTTATACCAATATTCCAATATGTTAACAACAGAACATCAAACAGCATATCCAATGTCATTACGTTAAACACTGGTTCACTACAAGCAGTCTAGTCAATCTATACAAAATAATGGCTCACAATTGCAACAGAAACGATTTCTGTCGCAAATGTCTCCAGAAACCATACTTAGAAACATATCAAAAAGGTAGAAAAAATAACTAGGGGAAACTGGCTAATTTGCATAAAAACAAAATGGCCGTTAGTACGGCTATTTTCAATAATATAGGTGGGTACAAACCCTGATATTAGTAGATATTATGCACGTATCACATATTATATATATATATGATTCCTGCATATTTTTGAAATGCATTTGAGCCAGACTAAATCCAAAATAGCTGCCATTCCCAAGATGGCTGCCATTTTCCCGCCAAACCCTGCCATTTTCCCGCCATATCAAAATTATCCCTGGTTTACAGAATAGCAAAGCTACTAACATTATAATAAACATCAACAATTTTTGTAGTTTCACTATCAAACTAACCCATTAACCCTCATATTACTACAGATTGACTAGACTATATCGTACTTATATTACTCTATCATTCAACACGGCCATACAAAGAATGCCCATATAACAAGTTACGAATATAGGCATAGGAACCTCCTATTGCTCCTCGTCCAATCTCTCAGTGGATACATGTGGTGAAAATTTGTACAGTTTATACCTTTGCATTCGCCACACACTATTGAGCATTCTAAACCAAGCTTTCTGCAGGTGCATTCCGTGTATCACAGTTTGTTTTGCAATTACATCGCATCACCTTCATTAGAGTGTCTGGAGCAGGTGGCAGGTCTGTTTTCATAGGATAAAGTTTACCTCCCACTCAAAGCCACCCCATTCTTCTGGATTCAAATTGGAACCTTTGTCCATCCATTCTTGTACTTGAAAATATACACGGGCACTGTGACAGCGCGCCACCGTTGCAGTGGGACGAAGTGTGTGTACTTGTACCGCTGAGGTCCTCTTCGCGATTTTTTTCTCCAAACCGCCTATACCGAAGTTCATCTAAACCTTCCTCACGGGATCCCCCATACAAGCAAGAAAGTGCCTTCTCACCAGCAGACATTATGTCATCCCTTGTCGTTTATCTGGAGAATATTTCTGCTTGCTGTTTGAAGTCGGGATTAATTTTCAACTTTGTAAGTTGTACTCCTTTCCCAATACCAAACAACCTTAATGTTGTGTCACAGCCAGAAATTGCATGTACAAATGGTAAAAGTTGACATGTGTCTGGGTACCGTGCTTGTTGTAGTCGCTTAATATTCCACATTCTTCGCTTCTTGGTGGTCTGCTTTCCTTCAGACCTACAATAGAGGTCAAAGGAGTTGGGTTTTGCATGAAAGCACAAAAGCACTAGAAGATCCGTGTCCTCTCCCATCAGGGTAGTGCGGCACCTGGAAGCTGAATCCACTGCAGTTTGACAAATGAGCAAGTCAGCATCACTTGTTGCATGAATGGTTTTGATACTGTGGTCTTCAAATCTGTCACTCAGGATGAGGATGATTTTCTGGTTGTTTCTGCTATATATTAGCTAGGACGTGCTCCTTCTTTGACGTAAGAGGCATGCTCTCAACAAAGTTCACCTCTGGACCCACAACACCACCAGATCGACGGAGATGAGCTGAGTCCATTGTAGAAGGGCCTGAACCATATCCGTCAAACACAATGGTTGGATTGCTGTATTGCTTCACAACATAATATATATATACAACTGGCAGATAGAATTAAATGTGATACCTCGTTGCCATGGCAGACGTTGAAGGAGTGATCCGCCGTCAATGACATAACTCATTTCCTCTTTGCGTGGTTCAGGCATATCAATAGCTTGAGTCATATTCCAAATTGCCTCAGATAATACTGGCTTGTTTGCCACTCGTAGAAGTCCAGATGACTCAAACAGAGCTGGTGAGTGACTACTGAGCTCAAATTTGAAGATGTCCGCTACATTTTCTGTATCATCGTATGCAGCCATTACCAATCGCTGAAAGAGCAACTGAGGATCAACATGGATGGACTCACCATCGACGTTCGGGGACACTTTGTGGGCCATCGTAATGACGTGTTCCTCTTTCTTGAATGTGTAGTCCACAACATTCTTTCCTTCCATGGATGCAATGATTTAATATCCCACTTCTTTTGCTTTGTCAGCTGTCACAATTTCATCTACTGTTACACCAGTAGCAAAACCGAAGAGACGAGTCCGGTTCAAATGGGCTTCTGTCCTGAAGGAAACCAAGAAGTGTCATATTTTCTTGTTCATCTTCCTTGCCTTTGTCTTTGTGCTGATCACTTGTCATGAAATGGGTGTCTGTTAGCTCTTGCATTGCACTATTAACTTCGGCACATGCTGGCATGGATAGAAATCATTAGGTACGTTGAGATTTATTCATTTCACGACCGACTGTTTTCATTCTGCGCATAAGAACTTGCTCGATCACCAAGTCAGATGAAAGTCCAGCCCAGATGCAATCACTGCGTCGAATAACGTGGTACCCAGTAGTGAAAGGGGTAAATACATCTGAGTTATCTGTCTTGAGTTGTAACATCTGCTGTAGATAATATAAGCTAATTTGGCATAAAGGTTATGCCCTGCTGCAGCAAAGTATGGTAGCATGTCTTGAAACGTTTTCATATGAAGGTGCCAATTTCCTGTGCGTTCTGCTTTGCGAATCTGGCGGAGCAGGTTAATCATTTCCATGTACTGCAACCATAAGCGTGCAGTTGCATATCCATTCATTGTACTGATATGATTCAGGAGTTTCTGTTGAACTGTCTCAAGAACTCGGTTTGAATATACTGTATCCGCAGATATCTCATCAGCCAGAAGTTTGTCATATAATTGAATGGAATAATGGAGGTCGTCTGGAATATCCTCGATGTTTGAAGAAGCACCAATTGGTGTACCTGTTCTCTCACTAGCACTTGCTCCAGGGTCTACTCGTGGCGTACCATTATCTTGAATGCTTTCACCAATGTCAGCCTCCTGTTGACTTGATATGTTTGCTTGCTCTTCGGTCTCTGGTATGTAGACTTTGGGGAGGCGAACATCAAATGTATCTGATGTGCTTCAAGGGGCAGGTCAATTACGTGTCGGAAGACGTAGACTAAGCTCCGCAGCCGTTGATTCAAACAATATAAAGAGTAAAAACTCAAATAATGAATACAGCTGTTTTCGTTACAATATAATATGTGATAAGTGCATAATATCTACTAATATCAGGGTGTGTACCCACATATATTAGTGAAAATAGACTGAAAGGCGGCCATTTTTTTTTTATGCAAATTAGCAAATTAGCCATGTATATTTTTTCTACCTTTTTGATATGATATTTGGAAGGGATTCAAGAGACAATTACAACAAAAATCATTTCTGTTGCAATTTTGTCTAGGTCAAACCATAAATAGACTAGACTAAAGGTACGGTTCTAGCCCCATTCTTATTCACTCTGTACACATCAGATTCGAGGTCAAATAATGAAAACTGTCTATTGGTCAAATTTGCAGATGATACTGCCTTAATGGGTTTCATATCAAATATGATGATACTGCATACATCGATCAGATACATGACTTTATGAAAAATTGTGGGAGAAACGTCTAAGAACTTAAATGTTCATAAGACAAAAGAAATGGTGATTGATTTTTGGAGGTCCACGAATGTTTCAATTGAAGTTGTTATAAAGGGAAGTATCGTTTAAAGCGATAAACGGCTTTCCTGTCATGAGCACGTATATGTATTATTGAAGAAATTGAACTTATATATGATGTATTATCTGCGTATGATGTACAAATTCAATGTTAACTACACATAATTGAACTTGCCATCAAGAACATCGAAGCCCACTAATTACGTTATATGGGTATAAGTTTTGAATTGCCCCTTAGTTTACGTCGTTGTGGGACATATGATCTCTGCTTTTGGTAAAAAGCTTGAAAGCATCCAGTGCCCTAGCTTCGCTGTTTTACAGGGGGGGGGGGCGCCCGACCTCCATTTCGCCTGCCCTGCCACTCTTTCCTCCTCGCCAACTCTACTACAGTACAGGTACTATAGTACCTCCATGCTTTGACCTTGCAGCGATTTCACAAGCAACCCCAACTCTTCAAATATCCCCGTACCTGCAGTGTGCATATTTCGCTAAATTCCACGCAATCGTATTAGGCCTGTTCGACCTTCGGAGTTCCAACGCACATGCGCAAATCCTGAAACTTTGTGAAGAAAAGATCATATCACCGTACCTACAACACATAGCCGTAGTCAAACTTCGAGTGAATCTTGATGATTCGTTTCTTGCATAACATGTTAGCGGTCTTGTTGGTCTAAAAATTCGTAACAATGCTGAGCGAGGTTTGTGTATATTCCATTTACCCCACAATCCCTTTTTGCAAATCGAAACTCCGAACTGGATTTGTGTTACAAATGAACTTGCTTGGCGGGTTTAGTAAACTAGTTCAGTGAGTGTATTGCCTACGTACTTCAATGTTGTGCCCTTCTTGTTACTCACGAGGCGCAGACTACATCCAACCATATATCCAACATTTACCCTGGATGCTTTGCAGTATTTGGAAGCAACCAGCTCCACGAAAATTATAGTATTTAAATTAAATTTTTACGCAATGTCGATTAAATATCTCAAACTTCAATGACTACTTTTGACGATGTATGAATACAGTAGTTTATACACACGAATGTTGCACCAGAATCATGACTTGAAGCACGTGGTCAAAGGGACCGCGAAAATTTACGCAAGTTTGCAACGAAGAAATTACTGTGGCATGAATGCTACATTTTACATTATGAACTCTCAATACGGAGTGAACAAAACATACTGTGAGATGAAAAGTCCTTTTCAGTATCAGAGATGTTGTGGTAGCCTCCCGCAAAATTTCTGTGATAAAACAATTATTCAAATATTACGTTAACAATATCGTTAACAACTTCCTTGGAGTTGTAGCAACTATCATGTAAATATCGTTAACAACGTGATTTTGTTCAACAAATCAGGTTGTTAACAATATTTACATGGCTGTTGCTACAAATCAGGACGTTAACGATTTTCCCCCTATCCGCGTTACATAGTTAACCCATCATACTTTGCGTTCATTGAACACTGAAGATGCAAGCATGTTTGCAGACAATGGGTAAGGGACTAATAGCCAAACAAATCGCGGGAAATTTGAGAAAACATCATTGGCTGTATTAAGCATGAAAATCTCTGTAATAGAAATGTTGTTAGCTCTGCACGGAAGCAACTTGCGGTTGATTGTTATAATTTTTTTGAAAAGAAAGAATGATGTTCGTTCACAATTTGTTACAACAACGGAACTTAAGATAGCAACGAAAGTGTAGACATCGACGTGAGTTTGTACATCAACGTGAGTTTATACATCAACCGTAAGTTTAGATAGCAACGACAGTTTTAGACATCAACGTGAGTTTAGACATCAACCGTAAGTTTATAAATCAACGTGAGTTTAGACATTAACGCGCGTTTAGTCATCAACCTGACTAAGTTTAGATAGCAACGAAAGTTTTAGACATCAACGTGAGTTTAGACATCAACCGTAAGTTTATAAATCAACGTGAGTTTAGACATTAACGCGCGTTTAGTCATCAACCTGACTTTAGACATCAACGTAAGTTTAGACATCAACGAACAACAGCAACATGGTAAAATAGCAGCAACAACTTTAGTTTAGACAGCTACAAACTTAGTTTAAACAACAAAATAACGTTGCCCTTTTCGCGTTCCATAATCGGAAGCTATGGAAGAGCTGCATAGATATTTGCTGAGATTTGATGATGCTGTCACTGCGGAACAACTACGAACAGAACTGCGAAGCCTTGGAGAACAGTGGTCAACACAGAAACAATCAGTAGCAGATGCTTATAGGCCTACATTGCAGGAGGACATTGACGGTGAGTCTGAACAGGACAGAGAGAGCTTATCAAGTGAGGCATGTACAGACTGTCATCTCTACTGCTACAAGGTGCTCCCCAAGTTGAACCTTTTCACCGATGTTTACAAGAGCATTGGGCTTGCCTACAAGCTGCTGCTAACGCTACCTGTGTCACAAGTGGCATGTGAACGTTCTTTTCTCTGCCTTGAAGAGAATCAAAAACCGTTTGAGAAGTACAATGACACAAGAACATCTTGAAGCTTTCATGTTGATGTCTGTGGAAAAAAAGGATCTTGGCCAAACTTGACCCTAAACATATCATTGATGATGTGGATGCCAGAAGCAGCGAACTGCGTAGGCTCCTACTCTCGTAGACATGACATGTGCTCGTGTTATTGAACATATATGTTCTAGTGGATTTTATTTAGAGTTTTTCTTTTTGTTCAAGCATGTTGTCACAAAATGCTTGAAAAAATAAATAAAATCCAGTCTAAAACATATATTTTTGTCTATTTTTGTTAACGTTTTTAACTTTTCTCCGTTAATCAAGTGCTGCTTTTGGAAAATTATTTTTGGGTCTTTTTTAAAGGATTATTGTAACCTACAAAATTGAGAAATATAGCACCATTTTGCATCTAGGCATTCCTTAACTTCAAAACAAATCTCAATGGGGAGGGGGACACCCCTCCCCTTATAGATCCCTCCCACAGGATGGCGATCACTATGTAAGTAACATATCAATGAATAATGGGCCAGTCTATGTCAAAAATGCCCGGGCCGGTTTTAAGACCCAGTCCACCCCTGCCTAGTACTGTAATACTTGCATGTTGGGACCAAATATTGCGCACTTAACGTTGCAAATGGAAATATTTCACCACAAGAACTGCCGATGTGCTTTCTTCAACTAAGCGTATTATTGACTTATAGAGGTTAAAAATGCAGGAATTATGAGTAACTTTAAAATATTAAGGCATCGGCCTATGTGGGACTTTCCCGGACCTTTCCAAAACTGTAGTGCCAATTGTCAGCACAGTGTGTTCCAGAAATAGCTTTATAGAAAAACTCCTCCCTTTTGCGGATTAGGCTACGCCGCTACGGGGAGGGGGAAGGGGAAATTCTGTCATCCCCAAGTCAAATGACACGTACAATACTTTATCAGTGAGCAAATTCAAACCATGCATAAACGGATTTATAATGATGGGATACGAAGTGAATCTTTCACCAGACTAATTACCATAACTAATTGTGTCATGGAAATTGGAATGTGGATTATCCATGTTGTATTTTTTTTTTGCGACTAATTATTTCATGTGGAATATCATTTCGCGAAATGTAAATAACCCAACCGCGGTGTTATAGTCTGTTTTGTGGAGCAAGTAAAAGTCATATGGATGAAATTATTTAAGAAAATAGAACACCTTGACCGTAAAATGTAATTTACTAATCCTTGAAAATTTCTATGAGGGTCATTAATTATTTTTGAAAATTTTGCAAATTATTTTTGTAGAAAAATTCGCACGGATTTGATTATATGAAGACAAGATAAACGGCTTTGTTTTAAGTTATGAAGGCACGGAATGATTTCTCCTATTTATTTCGGCTTTTGTAGGGAAACACGTGATAAGTAACCGCCAAGACTTTTGTTTAAGCTAGCTTATGTCATTTTCTTTATGCCGATGATACTGTCATCATGTATAGTTCAAAAAACGAATTAGATATTAAAAGGGTCATTAATTTGGACCTGGAAGCTGTTTCTGATTGGATGGACACTAATAAGCTTACTCTTAATGCTTCTAAAACCAAGGTTATAACATTTGGCTCTTCTCAAATTATAAAAAATGTAATTTCCCTCAATGTAAAGCTTGTTAATGATATTCTTGAAAATGTGTATCTTTTCAAATACCTTGGAATGTGGTTCGACGCGTTTCTTAAATGGGGAAAACATATTTACAAAATCACTGCAAAAATCACACAGAAACTGGGTATTCTAAAAAGACTTAGTTGTTGTGTTGACCAGCATACACGTAATACTCTGTACAACGCTCTACTTGTACCCCATATTATTTATTGATCTGCCGTTTGGACTACGGCGACGAACAAATTGGTTGACCGGGTTCAGGTTCTTCAAAATCGTGCAGCTAGATTAGTCCTGGGGTGTGGGCTTCGGGATGTGCATGTTGCAGATATTTTTGCTGAATTGTCCGTCAACGTACATTATATTTCAGGAATATTCTAATGTATAGATGTGTCCACGGCCTGGCTCCAGTTTACCTTACTGATAATACTATTCAACTCAGAGATAGCCATTCGTACAGAAATAGATCTAGCTGCTCTAATAATGTTTTACTTGCTCTCGTTAGATCTGGGAATGGTAAAAAGGTCCTTTAAATTTTCTGGAGGCAGGTCGTGGAACAGTCCCCAAAATTTGAAATGCTTGCCAAATGTTAATATTTTTAAACGCAATATGAATGCTTATATATTTTGTTTAGATGTCTGATATTTGTTTGTCTATCTTTTTGCCGTGTGTTTTGTGCTTTTGGATGTTTAACGTTTTTTTTCTACTGCATATTATTGTATGTATTTGGTATTGAGGGCTCCTCTGGAAAGCAGTGCTTCTGCACTGAACAGGACTACCCTCATTAAAGATGACAATAATAAAAAAAATAAATAAAAAAAATGCAACTTACACACACATACGGGCACAGTGTGTTACGTCTTGCCCGGTTTGGTAATGGCGAACGGCTCCCCATGGCCGCACAGCGGCTTTGCGTTAGCGGTATATGGCGGGCAATCAGTTTTTAACATATATGATCATTTCACTATACGTATAGAAATTTTGGGTTATGATAACGTATACAAGAAATATGTGTTCGTCATAGCCGATATAGGTCTGTTCTGCCAAATAGGGGAGCAAATTTGCTACAATGCAGGTACCCCCAAATATTTCCTTGCTTTATAGTCTATATATA
>KN883080.1:110594-129416 GCA_000934455.1 Apostichopus parvimensis
GGGGGGGGGGAGGGGGTAGATAGCCTGACAAATTATTGGCAATTAAAATTGCCGTTTATGCAAAGTATTCGTTGCATATATACTCTGAGTATAATGTTAAATATTATATCACATTATAAAATTAATCTTGTGATTTATTAGTGCAACGAAGTCAGAACATATATTGTCCTATTGATGTATATTGCTCCATTATGCGCTATAAAACTATGCCTGCTTTATGTTAAACGAATTTATTTTCACGTTTTCTGTCAGATTCGCAATGAATTCTGACACGTGAAAGTTTTTTTAAAAGGGTCGATACGACATGGAAAGTTGATGAGTAGATCGAGGCTCGGGTGAAATAATTATCAGGGATAAAACGATGATGGACCTATTTTATCTGCCAGTGCAAATCGAAATTCACCAATATCTCTATCATGATATTATAGGTCTATATGCCTGATGGGATTTGATGCTTATTATTGTTCTGTTATTTCCCTTAAATTGTTTTCTATTGTTGATTTTTTGTTGTTGTCGTTTTCTTCAAGACGAGACAGCCAACGAATGGTCCGTTCGTTTGATCAACCCAAAGGTTTCTGACAGTGAACCTTCTTCAGGACGAATCGAGATATATAACAACGGACAATGGGGCGCAGTATGTATAAACGGCTGGACACGTCAGTCTGGTCATGTGGTCTGTCGGCAGTTGGGTTACGCAGGAGCAGTAAATATAAGCAAAGATATGACAAATAATGAAAAGGCGATTTATCATAAATTCGAGTGCACGGGAGATGAGAAATCTATCAAAGACTGCCCTCGAACGGTTGCTAAGGAGAAATGTCAGTCTGGTGCCATAGGGACCGTGGTCTGTGAAAATCCAGGTAAGATATGATCACTTAAAACTAAATGATCTTTAAATGACGGTTGTTGTAAGAACAATATGGTTCATGACGCAAAACTTTTCGTCCTATTACATGTACGTTGTTAGAAGTGAACCATAACTTGAAACAAATGTCACTTTTTCTTTTAAGTTTAACCTCCTGACATTTTGAGAGCTACTTTCAAATAAACACAAACTGAGACTATATCTGATTTGGCGAAGGAGTTGAAAGACCCCATTACTTCTTGTTCTGATGGTTCATTTTCTTTTTACTTTTTCTCCTTTCGTCTTGTTGTTTATTTTGTTCCTTTTTAAAATATAAACAGAAAAGTTTGCCCTACGACTCATGAACGGTACATCTCCAAAAGTTGGTCGTTTGGAAATTTTCGACGGCGTTCATTGGCGGGCAGTGTCTGATACCTTCGAACATGGTTATATCACACCGAAGCTGATTTGTGATAAGTTAGTTGAGGAAGGGAGTTATAGAAACTATGATACGGACAGTGAATTTGGCAATGGATTAGTGGTGCCAAAATACACTTATGCTTGTCCGAAAGATGCCGTTTCCCTCGACGAATGTCTAGTTGTGGATGCCAGTGGCCATGTTACAGACGAACGACCAATCAGCTTGTATTGTGACAAATGTAAGTGTTATAATCACTGAGATTAGCCTAATGACAGGGTATACTTTTGGCAACTATGATGCGATATACGGTGGTTTTTTTTTTAAATACTGACTTTGTTATAGTTGCAAATCACATCATTCTATTTAAAAATATCTCACGGGTTAGAAAGGCTTAGTAAAGTAACTGCAGATTTTATATCGAATACGTTACAATAAAGCAAATGGCGCAAAAACTAGTGCCTTACAACTGGAATGTGGGCATGTTCTGACAAGGATCCTTTCATATTCGATGTAGTCCTAAACATATGAACAACTATATTCTAAGATAAAATGCTTCATATGGAGGTCTAATAAATTAGCCATAAAACAGGGAAGAAAGTTACAACTGATGATGTCCCCATTCAATTCAAATTGGGCATCAGATGCTATAGGAGCATGGATTATTGTTGTCGGTATAGGCGAGGGGTGAGATCAGGTAGTAGGGGTGGTGGGGGTAGGGGTGCTTTCAAGAGAAAATTAATTCGAAAATCTATTCAGCTTATTCTAATTGACACACACACATATTAACTACGCGCCTGGATTAACTTTATAATCAATACAATGACTGCATTGGCTGACTCATGGGACTATGGCCTCCAAAGTTAAAATTCGGCCCTGACGATAGTCGTAATGAAAAGGACCGTATCTAAAGTGGGTGTGGGCTGTGAACCCCCCCCCCCCCAGCAGTTACCCATGCAAAATTCTGCACCGGTCTAAGGGATCTTCAGGCTTCAGCATACTGGACTCCACCCCCTCCCCCATATCGTTGGACTCGCACTTCGTTTATCAACACTTCCTGTCGGTATTTACCTATGTTTAGTTGGCAAAACATGGCACTAACCCCCCCCCCCCCCCCCCCCTCCACCATGTATAATACTCTGGCGCCGCCCCTGGTCATGACTATAGAAGGTACGGATCCAGGATTTTAAAAAGGAGAGGTTTGGCAAGGATGTGATTGAAGCCGGTGTGGAGTGAAAAAGATAATAAAAGAAAAGAAAAATAGGCGTAAAATGATGCATTCTGAGGTATATTTCGGCTATAAAGAAGATCTATAATTAGGTCTATAATTAGGTTAAGAAAGGTTGGGCTAATATGATAACTACTGTTCTTTTATGTGTGTTTGGGAGGGGGCTGAAAAGTTGAGGGTGGGGTTTTGGTTGGTGAAAGATTGAGGCGGTAGGGGTGTGTTGCGGTGAAATGTTGAGCGATAGGGGCTGGATACATGCCTGACTAGTGGCGTGTGTTATTATTACTTTTAAGAATGCGCAGCAAAACTAATCATGTTTGAAAGCCATTTTTATATTCAGTTTTAAACATTATCATGAAGCAACGATTATTCATTTTTCTTTCACAGTCGATGAGTCAACCTCGATGAATCCACAACTAATTTTCTTGCTTACATTTATCGTTGCTGTCGTTCTTGTCGTCATTGGGTTTCTGATACGAATAAAGTATCACAACAAACGGGTCCTGCATCGTAAAAGATCGATAATATCGGAACGGTACGACCATCTGCCCACTGAGAGCAAGGAACTGAAAAAGCCGATAAGCTACAAAGAATTAAAACGAACCGACACGGAAGGTAGCGATATCGTCTTCAACTAATGGACGGACAAATAAACACCCGACGCAATTTACAGCAATATTTACTTATCTTAAGGTGATGTGTTAGAATTATCCTTCATCACGATGACCCCATGGCAACCAAGAGAACCAACGTTTTTTTCCGATGCAAGGGGGATGTCATTTGAGTAATTTTATGAAAAAGCAAATGGCTCAGGATGAACTGACATAAGCCAACATTCAGGCCCATAGCTAGGTCGGGGTCCAGGGGGTGTCCCATACCCCCTCCCCTTGAAAACTACTGAGCCCCCATCGGTGCCACGACCATGTGTAAAAGAAAGTTCATAACTTACAGAACACGATTATTGTGTCCCTCGATAAAATGTTGGTATCCCTCAATATATTGCTGGAGCCGGCTCGTTCTCAGAATTCCTAGCTACGTGTTTGCCAACATTTATTACTACTTTATGAATATCATAATGCAATATATTTCATTATAGTTTTGACAAGAGTATATGGAATCCTCGCGTGAATTGTTAGTCCTCCTTCAGACTTCCTGGCTACGGGCCTGTCATCATTCAACACTACTCAGTGAGGGTGTCATATCTCATCCTTCCCTGCTTCTTGGACCTATATTCATATGTGATCAAAGACCACCCAGATTTGGTTAAGTTTGTTATAATTGTCTCAGCATGACGAGGTTTACACGATATAATTTTATATCTCTCATTATTTCACCAATTTTATTGAAAACAAATTTTTAATTTCTTTTATTTCCATTTTAAAATGCACATAAACAGTTCTCCAAACAATTGCAAGCCGTTATAGAGAACATTTCTATATGAACATATTCAGAGATTTTCATGAACATTTCATGCACATTTGTATCGCCTCCGACTTTAAAGCATGGTATAATTGCTAACAGTTTGTAACAACAAAAAAACATCTGGTGACTCTCATGTTGTACAATGTTCCCAGACACAAGAGTATTCAATAAACAGTTTTTATCCTGGTGAAGAGAAACATTTTGCATAAAATTGGCAGTAAATATGGTTCTCGTATTTGGTTTACGGCTTTACTCGAAAGTGGGCGAAGTTGGTCTAGGGGGTTGGCGGTGGCAGGAAATGGAAATGGAATAGGGGCAGGGTAGTAGGGATAGGTACATTGAGGGGTGGATCTAGGGCCAGGGAAGGCAGAAGAGGGTTGAGGGGGTCAAGTTTTCTGCTTATCTTTATCACATGCCATATATTTTAAGAACGCTTATTTTTCCCATTTAGCCTACAAACATTTTTAACAATGTATTGAAATATTTTTGTTTTTCATCTTCTAAGCAAATTGGTACATTCAAGGGTCTCTATTTCAGCCCAGAGCATCAAATGGTAATTAAACCGTGCATACTTTCATCAAGTTTATGCCACTACCATATGAGTCCTTCATAATTGTTTTATATGACCTTAGTAACTGTTGTCAGAAAATAAAGGCAGACAAACAGACAATGATGATTTTTGTTTTCATTTATCAATTTATTATTTCTCATATTAGATTATTACAATCATATGCCATCAGTTTGCAGTCATCTGCTCTTTAAACTGTTCAACAAGCAAAATTGTAAAAAAGAATTCCTCTTCTCTGTGACCTGTTTCCGCCACCATCTCAGTTCAATCAGTCTGTTCATTACAAAAGAGAATCTCCCGATTGCAAACATTTATTTTTATTTTCAACTCAAAGTGGTCTTTTAAAGAGAAGAATTCTAACTCTCAAATGAGACCAGGTTTCGAAGTGACTATCTCAGAAATCTCCATGGTAACCACAAACTTTTCCATGGACCACAGTTCTGTTGTCTGGTGTGTCCCTCAATCACATAAGAACTACATGTCACAGATACAGTGTCCGGCTCCTATTCACATCAGTAGTCTGAGTTGAGTAACCCGAGTTGTAAGTCTTCCTCCACCTTAGTGCACACCCCGAATGGAATACAGTCTCTCCTCTCTCTTGATGTATCAACCGATCAGTGACCTTTGACCTCAGTCCGTGTGATCACTCTTCGGCTGTTGTTGTAAGCTGATCCGTCTTCTCTCAGATTTTGGACTGGGAATCTATCGAGAGTAAAAGACGATAAGATTACGACACTGAGACGTGAAACTTATCGTGAGTAAGGTATGCATCTAGTGCAACATGTGAAAGTCAGTCTGCTGTCGAAAATATAGAGATTTTTTTTTGTAATTTTTTTTTTTTTTTAATTATCATTCCATCAAGAGTCCAAACAATGTACACTTCATAATAACATATACTTTATGACCGTTAGTCAATATTATCAACAACAACCAATAAATCATTAAACTTCAAATCAAGATTTCCAGTTATGCCATCTGATATCAAAAGCATTTTGCTTACAATCAGTTTGATACATAAACTTTTCTTTTAGATAAAACTTCTTTAAATCAATTATACCATAGCTAAAAGGAAGGTATCTCATTTATAGAGAAATATAGAGAAATTTGATATTTAATTTACAAGAGTAGTCTGAGAAATAAGCAAATATTCCAAGAGATGTCAGAATGGGAGACAACTTATCTCCCATGGCGACCAGCAGACCATCTTTCTGTTCGATGATAGACAAGCAATGCCAGTCGAACCAACTTCAGAAAATGATTTAATATTTGAAGTATTTCACAACATTTCTGTCCCTATGAGAAGACCACAGTTTACTAGCACAATGGTGAAATGTGTAAAACCTCCTTTTAATCATTCTTTATGCAACTAAGCTCACAGTCAAGAATATATGTAAGCAGAACAATATGACATGTAGACAAATTTAGCCATCCTAAAACATAATCTGTTTTTAAATTTTAAAGGCAAGTTATCCCGCCTAAACCATACTTCCACCCGCTCTCTATGACCCTGATCGGGATCAATACACGACGATTAAAAGGCTTCTAACATTGGAACACAGAAATACACAATGCATATTTAAATAATTGGCAGGGATAACAATGGGTAAAACATATAACTCTAGCACAATCAATAAACAAAGCATATATGCAAATCAAAAGCATAACAATACTAACATTGCAGAAGCAGCTACACATTCAACAGTATCAAACCTATGCAAGGACATGCAAAGCATTTTTTTTTTTTTTTGGGACTATCAACCATGCGAAATAAACATAACATTTTCAATATATGCAATACTGAATACAGGCAAACGTACAGTCTATCACCGTGTGGGAAATTTTATCAAAAAATATGAGTTCAAAAAAATACGAATTATTGCAAACGCACCAATAATAGTTACATTTTCTACAAAACTACCACCGTCCAAATAAATGAAGAAGCTCGCAAATGTGTTTTCAAGAAGTCAGTCTATACTCTACATGACACAGACACCCCTCATAATTCACAGGGGTGGGCAGGGGGGGGTTGGTATTTAACTCACAGTATAACAATGTTAGCTTGAACCATACGGTTTGCTACTGAGATGCCAACAAACTGTTTCTTTCTTCCATTTTCTGATTGAAACTTCATTTGTGTTTTCACTTGTCTAACAAAAATGCACAAGTGGGACCAAGGCATTTACATCCATCCCTAACATATCAAGTAAGTGAAGCACTCATCCCCTATAAAATGGGATAGTTTTGAATCACTGGTTTAGGAAGATGCACTTTACTTGAAAAGAACTTGTCATTAAAAGTTGTTTTTCAAATATTTTGTTTGTCTTTTCAATATGAAATAATTCCAAATGTTCAATTCCCTACTGTCTATCATGGTATCATAGCCTTTCCATATCCTGGGTTTAACCACAGATTAGGAATGACAAATTTAAAATGAATAAACACAGAAGTATAATATACATAACTTCTGTAGAAATTATGATGAATAGAATTCAAAAATTGTTGTTAAAAGCATTCTTCCTAAAATTATGCCTGGCATGAAAGGTTTGTGCACAGGGAGGACTTGATTTACTTTTGATTTCTCTGGACAATATTTTTTTCTCTTTTAAGGGTGTGTCATGTTGAGTTTTCTGCATACTACTTAAAAATAAGCAGACTGACTTACACAACAACGTAAAGCTACTCAGGTGGGAAACTGAGAAACACACACCTGACTTGAACCCTGCGAGTGAAACCGCCTCTCAATAACCTGAGAGAAGAGAGGATGCAAAGATGAGGGGGAAAAGAGAGAGAGAGAGATAAATAGATATTACAAGTTTGAAATCCAATGTGGTGTCCTTGAAGAAGAAGATAATCTGTTAATTTAGGAGCAGGTTTCTACGTAAATTCTCGCATAATCTGGAGACAAACTTTTTGAGTCGTGGTCTGCTTTAGTTGACTGAATCTTTTAAGCCCGACGACCAATATTTGACCTTTCAGGCATCGTGATTTGGTTAACAAGAATTACTGTCACAGTTATAAAGTATCCAATAGGACTTTGTTTTGGAAACCTTCTGGATCATTTTTGAAGTGAAGCTTAAGTCATGTTAAATGTTTGTGAATATTTTGATGCTGTTATTCTATAACTACCTCATATGAATCGTGATCATACACATACAATAACCCTCAGTATTAATAATTACTGTCAATTTACTGTCCAGCACCCCCCCCCCCCACCCCAAACCCTTCCATCCTCCTCCCTTCCCTTTCTTCACCTCAAGTCCAGGCAACCCAGTTCAACAACATCTGCAGTTTAGTTTAATGCTATCCCTTTTGTCCCCTACTGCCTCTCTCAGCCCACCACACCCCCCTCCCCCTCCAACTTCCAAGTGATTCACTTTCAATATACAATCTTAACTGATAAGATCCAAATTGATTGTAAAAGAAACATTGAAAAAGGATACAATAAGCTTGTTCTCCAGTATTAACTGTGATACAAAATGATAAATTTCCACAAATAATTTCTGTACAAACAGTTGGTACAAAACAATTCTACTTTTTTATCTTCCTTCCTGACATTCATATCAATAACAACAATTCTTCACACTGTTATGATGTCATATTGACTTTTCTTTGGAAAACTTCGTCTTTCATTCAGAAACACTGGTAAACAGCTATTTCACGTATAAAAAATTAGCATCCCTGACAAATCTGCTTTAATTTCTTTCAAAACATGCACAAATATATTTCTGAAATCTGAAAAAGCCAATCCATGCACATTTCACACATCACAACAATCACAAAACTGCATGTCTTATTCCAGTCACAGAAATAGGTTACAAAAAATAGTAAGTCATAAATATGATCATGAATTGAAATGCTTTTATATTTTAAATAATTTGATAACCATTATCTGCATTACATGTCATGTTTACTAAATGAGTGTAGCAGAAGTACAATAGATATAGATAATCATGAAAAGATGAAAAATGCCAACTAAATGAAATTGGGTTGCATGCAAAATCAAAAGAGCATTCTCGATAAACAGAAAATTAAAAAAAACCTGCAAAATAAAACGAATGCAGCTGGACTTTATAAATATAGAATGCAGCATTAAAAGTAATAAGAGCTTGCTTGACATGACAAAAACAAGGCCCAAATAAAAATGTTACATTACTGGCCTGTTTGAAATTTTAACCTTGAATAAAAGTTGATATTCACGCTGTGACATTTGATTATGAAGATTTACCGATATTCTGTGTCATATTCTTGTGTCATCATAAAGCTGAAATATGATTGGACAGTATCAGTTATCTGAAATGCTGATTTATTAGTTTTGATGAAGTCCCAACCCTAGGAGGACATCATTCAATCACCAGTACTTTATTTGTGCTATCGGAGTATCGGTAGGACTTAAATATTTAATCTACCAACTTAATAATTCACTATTAAAACTAAATGTAGTACTACTTTTACTTAGTAAATATAGAACACCTTGTGATGGCATATGAAGCTTCATTTGCCCTTTTCCAGCTGAAAAGTGTTTTTTTGCTCCTTTGCCATGTGTTTTAGTTTCATTTATCCTAAGATAACTAGATTATTAAACTGTAACACAACCATATTTATTGTCATATCTTCTTCCAGCTAACCTATAAAGATGGACACACTCTGATTAATGTTTGAAGTTTAGTGGTTTCTAGCACTTAACAAATACTTGGCCAGACACAATTTTTCCCCCTCCCCCAAAAATGTACATGAGTTAAAGTGAAGTTTTCTCTTTGGGGAATATTATGTGACTTGAGTCAAACCAGTGCTACAGCAAGATATTCCTATTTCTAATAACCTATCAGCTGATCCATCACAACATACATGCATATTCATTGTTTTCCCCTCATATTATTTCTCTGTCTTCTTCTGTTGAAATTTTGATAGCAGTTCTTGCTCTCTCAAAACAAATGCAATAATACACAAACCACAATTTATACTGATGCATCAGGCAAACGACAAACTTGCAGATACAACATGTCTATTCAGCGCATTTCGTGCTGGACAGATTCATAAATCTTTTTAGAAGCGGTCGGTAAAAGAATCACAATAACATTCTGTCAATCAATGTAGCACACTCTGGCAAAACTAGAATGACTACAGTGCTGCTGAGAAATTAATCGGAGGGAAATCTTCAAATTTATGAAAATATTTAGAGTTTTACCTACAGACAAACATCCATATTATCTAATCAGCTAAGGTTCTATTCTTTTACGTGAGAATGTAAGGGGACCATATCATGATAATGTGAAAGAATCCATTTGATACCGTGAAGGTAATAGGGGCAAGATATTGTCTTGTTCCTTTTTCAAGCTAATGCACAGCTGTCCACTTTAAGGCAGCTTGCTTTCAGTTTAAATATATACATATATATATATATGTCTATATATAAATGGTAGATCTATATTCCACTTCACTCATTGGGGTAAAACTCCAGCAATCTTCTGAAGGAACACTATTGCTTATTATAATGAGAGGGTAACAAGGAGGATAATTGTTTCTATTTATTTTACTGAAAACCCAAAATCAAAATTCAATAATAATTAGTCACAAGTCACAACTGTAAGCAAACGTCAGAAAAGTTATTCCAGGTTGCAAAAAAAACAACAATCTCTCACCACATCAAAAATAAAATAAAATTGTCAATGGAACCAGGGAAGCATAGAAGGGGGAGATGGAGAAGGGAATGTTGGTTCTACTAACCTTACCCTGAGGGTTAATTCGGCGAGGGGAAGCCGTACGTGATGGTTTAGCAAGGTTTGGATGGTGGTGGCATCGACGTATCACCTGAAACCCAAAGGTTACATCCAAAGCAGAGAAAGTAGAAAAGCGTGACAGAAACCACTGGACCTCCAAAGCATAGATATTTGAGGCATTCCACCAAAAATGTTAACCGATTCTTAAAAAACATGTAAATCTACAACCAGCCTGTCTTAAAGCCATTCTGATATGAGGTGCGGACATTCAGACAATTTTAAAAATAGGCAAATTTTATCACCTTCGCTGAGAAAGGACCAAAACAATTCATTAACTTCTTCCAGCAGTTCACAGTAAGGAATTATATTTTCCTTCTTTAACCTGACCTACTCCATCCAGTGAACTTCTCCATCTAACGTTTTGTTCTCTTCTCTATTATTTTTATTATTCTACTTTGGATAAGTCATTGAAAGAGCCGATCTGTCTCTTACACGGATAGCAGGAAACAATATAACTGCTTCTGATGAACAGCTACAGATGTAAAAACTTCTCACGAAAGAGCATTATAACAGTTTTGATCTAATACTCTGTTGAATTTCTCTGTTGTTTTGTCAAAGAAGACAAAGGCTAACTAAGCCGCAAAGAAATCTGATTTTACATTTCTTTGTGTATCTATAGATACATACAACATGTTGAATACAAGGTATGTAATGCCAAAATCTATGCTCTAAAGGTCAGTGGTGGAAGTAAGTAAGTAATTGCCACAAAACACCAAAATAGACACTCAAAGGTTTTCATGAAACCCTGATTTCTTATATCATGCAAGACCCAGCAAATATTAAATAAATTAATCAGTTAGTTAGCCATTTAGTTTGTTTAGATTCTGATTAAGCACGGTAGAAAGAATTACTATGTAATGAGGCATCCTGTGCCCCCATGTTAATACTGTAAATGATATTTTTCTAAAAAGAAACATGCAGAGATGCTGTTGTTCTAACACAGAGTGGTACTAAACATAAAAGTATTTTAATCCAACATTTAAAATTTTACTTATTCTTATTTCTTCATGAGTCTGAGTATAGCATTGACACACAACAGAGACCCATTTCTCCCAGTTTGAGACCTTATTAAAATGCAGGGATTCTGCTTAATGCATGGTTTAGTGAGGCAGAAATTACATTCTGTGAACCCTTGGTTCAAACAATTTAAAGAACAATCCGCATTACCGAAACCGATGACACATTTACAAACAGTATGACAGCTCAAAGCAAGATGATCAATTCTTTTCATAAGATTTGCAAAATAAGTGCTGGTGCCAAAATTTGTGAACCTATGTTACGTCATGATCTTAAAATAAGATGAACTGTTTATTGATGGTACAAAAAAACTAACATCTCAATTTTGTAAAAAAGGAGAATAAAAAAAAGGAGAAAAAAGACCAAAAAAAGGGTAATGCTTGGCTAAAAAATAACCCTAAGCCAAAAAAAAATAAAGTAAAAATTCAAAGATGACGCTGTATGATAAAATTTACCTGTGCAGTGCTGAATGGCCTATTAGCATGCAAAATTTAAAGATTACGATAAAAATAAGAACGGTTAAGAGCAGGCATGAAGCAGATAGGTTACAAGGGGGTGACAAGTGAGTAGAAAGGAACCACAGAAGGTGTATTAAGCTTGATTGATGATGACATGAATACTAATGAGTGGCTGTGTTGAGGAACGTGAATATTCATAACTTTCAATTGGTTATCAGCTTCTTGTCACTATAAGGCATAATTGTAACAGAATATTGATATGAAAATTGCATTATTTCCATGAACAAAGGAATTCACTTCCATCGCATATATCCTTCACAAAGGAGAACATTTCCTATGGATATTTCCATGTGATGATACGGATATTTCCACGTGAGGCTGTGGATATTTCCATGTGATGCTATGGATATTTCCATATGATGCTATGGACATTTCCACGTGATGCTATGGATACTTCGATGTGGTGCTATGGATACTTCCATGTGATGCTATAGATATTTGCATGTGAGGCTATCGATATTTGCCTGTGATGCTGTGGATAATTGGGTTGGATTATTACTACTCCAAACATTTTACTAGCTGATGTTGTTCCTGAACTTGTTGAGGGTGTAAGAATAAATTGTTTGAACTGGCAATAAATGAATAAGACCAATCAAGCCGATGACATCAGTTACAAGTAGTATAAGCATAATGACCCCACCCCAAATATAAAACTACCATGAGCAGAGGGAAGGGGGAAAAAAACACACTCTCCTAAATGTAAGCAAGCTACAATTTCAGCATTTCCCAAAATAACTGAAAAATCTCAAGAACTTTAAGTCTTGTGATATGGTATTGTATAGATATGTATGGATCATATGAACACGAACTAAGTATATGGGTAGGATTAGATATTGGATATGTATTCGATTGGATGGGTACAATACACAAACGTATTGGATAGGTCTACAAAGATATAAAAACAAATACAGCACACAGCACACAGCACACAGCACACAGCACAGAGTGTGACTGTGCTTCAACTTTGAGTTCTCACTGCCATAATTAGAGCAATAGTCTTCAACTCATCATTGTAAATTTTATGAATAACATACTGCATTATTGAGTGAATTGAGTGAATATTGAGTGAATTGCTTTGAGATGGTACCAAGGATCACTCATGTGGTGGGATGTTAGTGTGTGTGAGGATCACATTAATAAATTTCAGCGATGTAGTGCAGAGATGTAAACATCACAATAGACAAACAAATGCCCCTTAAAACAATAACCATTACCATGTATTGTCCCTTTGTTGAAACCAGTCCCTTCAATCTCACTCGGGTTGATATTATCTCCAATACTGATGTATCGTATTTTTCTTACCTTATCAAAATATCTACTAAGTTTGACAGCATTTGTGGTGCCCGGAGCTAGATGAGCATCAGTTCTACAATCCTGTAATTAAATTAATAAACAGAAAGAAAGATATGCATCAGAGAATATAATCTTGCTTCGATCGTAACAACAGGTGACTATTTTTTAGAGGCATTGGAGAAAGGTATTGCTTGGAAGATATTCACTGAGCATAGCAATATAAAATTTCCTTCATAGCTTTTTACAGCAATTCAAATCTTTTACAAACATTTTGTGGACAAAGGCCACCACTGGATTGGCTTTGTGTGTTCCTTATGTATAATTATCTTAGCTAGACAAATTAGAGGCATTATGGGTAATTACACTGAGTCAACACTGTCAAATTTTTCATAATTTTGTCAAATCTCGGAAAGGGATTGAAAACTGGCAACTATAAATTTAACATCATGGCCACCTTGGTGTACATTTGGTACTTCATTAAAGAGGGACTCCACTGTCTGAAGGGAAAACTGGTAAAACTTCTTAGGAATCAGACCAGTACAAGTAGATTAGAACATAGCAAACATCTCAACTTGCCAAAAAAGCCAAAAACAAATAAGAAAGCAAAGTACAACATTGAGACAACACCATCCAGTTGCCATTGCCGGAAGAAAGATCATTTAATCTCACCAAATTGATTTCATCTGCAAGACATTCTTCAGCGATCTGTGACATTTGAAGAGAAGTTTGGCGTTGACTATCCAGTTGGTCCATCTTTGTACCGATGACTAATAAAGGAGTGTGGTTACCAGCAAACTGCTCGGCATCGTAATCGCTGTCAGGAATAATAAATCAATATCAAATTTCACAAAAGTTACAGCTTTTGTTTCAAGTATTGAGGTATGGATCCTACATGTTTAGTATTTGTCAATATAACTTCTGTGAATCCCTATTAAATGGACACAGCTTTCAAGGATTGCAATGATACTTACCAAGTTGAGGGCTTTCTATTGTAATCATTGTATCCATCCCTGTTCAACACTTCTCCCAACCATTTTCTTAGGTTTGTGTGTGACTTTCTGTTTGTTAAATCATGGACTAATATTATACCTGTGGAGGTAAAAAATGAAGGGTTTAGTTATATATATCATAATGTAAATGAACTTAAAAGTAACATCAGCAGTGAAAACCTGTCATCAATTCTTTTCTTTTTCATCCAGGTTGACTAAATACTAATGTCACTAAGTCTTCATTTAATAATAGTGATGTCACATTTGTCTTTTCCAATCTACTAAACTTTTATAAACAGTACATCACTGCAAATTCTATTAGCAGAGGATGGAATTTCTGTCACACAAATGCATTAGCACAGCACACATCGTTAGTTTGCTGGAATCTTATTAATAAAAAAAATCAGATAATAAAACCTTGAGCAAGTGGGAAATACAATATTTACATAAATAAATGTACTTGGGCGGTGTTAGTATTGTGTTTAACTTGCAATGCTATAGTAACATTTAGTTAAGATTTATTAAGTGACACAAAATGCTTCATAGCTAATTTTCTGGACTAATGACCTGAGTGTAGTTGATGGAAAGATATTAAAGATCATCAGTATTGGCACTAAATCTGAGCACATCAAGAATTGCAAGAAGTTTTGCTTGGTGCTCTAATTTGCCAAATTAGTCCCAGTCATTAAGGGTTACTAGAACTTGACAATTGTGTGTCTAACTGTGGATAATTACTTTGATTGGGGCAGTAAAATGTTTGTTGAAATTTGGGCATAGGTGACCATAATCTGACTTTCTAGCATATTCTGGGGGCAACACTAACGACCTTTAGAGCATGTCAACTGAAATGCCACCAGCTGTAAGATCACTACTCACCATGTACAGGGTTATAATATAGCTGTCGGCTATTAGCATGATTGATGGAGCCTCCAATATCCCACAGTTCCACAAAGTATGACTTCTGTGATGGTGTCCCTTCCTTGTACTCATGTACCTCAACAAAAAGCAAGATGATTTCAAGTTATTTCACAGTCTTGTAAGTTGTACTGCCGAGGCAGATGACTGGATTTGTTAGCCAATTTCTGAGAATTTCTATTGACTAGTAGTAGGCCATACTCAACTTAAGACAACAGTGATTTAGCAAATACATACTCTTAGACAATATGACAATTATAAAAAATATTAGTGAGAGACTGCTCGTTCCATTTCATTCTTAAAGATTCGACAACCTAGACATGTTTTCATATTCTCTTCATACTTTTGTATAAAAAAGTATTTGTAAACTAACTTCCAGAGAGAATTTTCCTTGAGAAGACAATAAATGTGAGGTAAAGAGCAAAGGGCTAAAATCTATTAACAATTAAGTAAGGATCAGGTCTAATGTAGGTCTAACTTTTTTTAGAAATAAAATTAGGCTATCCCCACCTTCACTTCTACAGAAGCACCTATTGTCCAAGATGCATTGTGCATTGCTCTCCCATGAGCAACAAGATGAACAAATGCCGATTTTCCGACACCTATGAAAAGGAGAAAAAAGTAACGACTAAAATGTGAAGCTACCATTTATATGCTGGTCAATGCATCACCGTTAAAATTCAGTGTTAAACATAACAGAAGTTGCAGGCCTAAGTTATACCATTACCAGGCTCAGGCCTAGGCCTGCACTCACAAGCATATACGGTAACAGTTACACGAACGTCAAAATTGTCGAAACCTCAGAAATCCCTTATAAAATTCAACTAACCTGAGTCACCAACGACTAGGATTCGCACTTTTTCTAAGTCAGTAGATGACATTTTGTATTATCTCTGTTTAATTGCTGAGCCAGTTAATTGTCTCAAGGATTCTGCGAAAAATATAAACTTCGGTAGGACACTACTTCGGTGTTTTCGGTATCTCAAATCTAATACTAGCTGAGGTGGCAGTCAAGCAGCGTTTTTCATTTGCAAAAGTTGCATGTCGCCATCAACCCTGATAAATATTTTTCACTGCATTTGTAACATACTTCGGTGGATTTGATAGGTTGGAAGTTCATCAAATTCTGAAGAGAGTGGGGATCGCACAGGGGTTTCTACTGTGGGTGTTAGAACGATCCCACATTCACTGGATACACCCAGGCGTGTCTATAAAACATATGAGAACGAACATCCCTGATTCTACCAGACATGCATATTGTACGTACGGCCACAACGGCCGGTGACATCCTTTAACCAGTTACCACACCAAGGGGGAAGGGGCCAACGATTCCGTATTGACCGAAGGTAAATCCAGGAGTGTCTGCATTTTGAGGTATGTCTCCCCATTCCCCTCCCCATTCCCCTCCCCCTTACTGACCAGGAGACCCCTTCCAATGGACCTTCAACGATATCCCATATATATTGTATGTCAGTGGCGTAGGAAGGTACTTTTGAGTGGGGGGACTGAAGACTGATGGCCGGCCTGGGGGAGGGGTCTAAGGGGAGGGGTTTCCCCCTCCCCTTTGGAATTTTTTTGCATTTCCAGGTGGCCTCAGATGCAATTTGGTGCAATATAGCACACTTCAAACATCCTCTCCATTTTGTAAATAATTTTGCATTTTCACCTGGCCTTAGATGCAATTTGTTGCTCCAAATGAGATTTTTTTCTCATTTGGAAATGAAAATGGGGTTTTCTGACTTGCGGAGCGGGGGCGGAATGATACTTCCGTCCCCCCCCCATATTTTTCACTGGGGGGGCTGGCGCCCCCCAGCACCCCGGGTTCCTACGCCCTTGTTGTATGTACAATGCAACGATTCTTTTCAGTCTTAGATTTCCCAGTTAGAGTAGCCTTGTCATGAACGGCAACAAGTGTCAGCCACCACATATTCACTGAGGATACACCCATGTGAGTCTACTAATTATTTCAGAAGGTAACCGAATTTGTCAATATCCCTCTCATACGGACCAGGAAAACCTGTCAAAAGGGAATGTTCATGACTTTCCCCTAATATTAATATGCACAGCCCTATCGGTCGGCAAAGTGACATCTTTGAAATAAGTTACCACTAATAGGGGGAAAGGGCCATGGTCCTGATATCCACCGTACTGAGGGTCTACCCAAGGGTGTTTGCGAAAGGATACCTATCTCTAATGAACCAGAAGGGCCCATCAACTTAAGGCCCCAACCACACACCTCAATTATATATGGTGCTTTAGTAACAGATAAGTCCCAAAATTAAAACCCTCTAAGAAAACGGGAGCACTACTGTAGCTATCAATGATAGAACTACTTCCAGTGTTGTTTTCCCTGCGGAATCACACCTTATTCTGATTTTGTCTTTTATGCTCGTTTTGTCCAATTAACATTACTATTTGCAGTTTTACCATATTTCTTTTTTTGAAGATAGCCCTGAGAAAATATCAAAAGTGAACTAAAATGGCCATTATTGACGATATAATCGTGTATCAAGTATTCTCCTAGAATACAATGTTTAATGAGCAAAACAAAAGAGACATAGGCAATGTCATAATTAAACAGGTTTTATTAAACAGTACAGAACTGTACACCAGAATGAAAATAATCTGACTGACTGATAAAAGATTAAAGTTAAAACACAAATATTGGAATGCTAATTTGGTCATAGCATTTTTCCTCCTAGCATATTTGACAGCACTTTCCACAACTCTGAAACTCAAGGAGACGTAAAAATCCTAAAAATCACTGTACACTTTCAACTGAAATTGCAGATGTCAACTATAACAAACCATGCACCTGCTGTTAACTCTCTATACAAATGCAATCTGTTCTTTACTGCAATTTGATTTAGAGAATTTGCTTTGTGAGATACAGTTCACTGCACAAAATTAAAAAGAAAGTAATTCATGGGCACCAAAAATATTCCATTTGTTACACCATACAAGTTAACCTCAGTAAATGTGAGTGCATTCTGTTTAGTATGTTATTTTATCAACTAGAGAAAAGAAAGAAATTCAAATATCATTTGGTGATATTATCTAATAAATTACTGATACCAACATATTTTACTTGATGATACCTTCAAAGATTTGAATTCTGATGTCATGAAAATATTATAGACATTACTACATATTTGATGATATATTGAAATATCAAACACTGTTCTGTAAAATATTTTCTTTGATAGACTATCATCTTACTTTATCAGACCTTGACATGAAAATGGTAAGCCCTGTGTTTATTGTGAATTGATTACACCTACAATCATTCCATTATAAAACACATCAGTAGTAAACACCGATATGAATGGAAAATTATTATAATTTGTCATTCTCAAAGCTAAGCTGGTAGTAACTGCAATAATGTGTCTCCTGTATGGATCGAGTGCATAAATGCCATCACATCCAAAATAATAATTTATCAAGGTAAAGAGAACTGCAATGTTGACATTCTCAAAAGCGTCCAGCTGTAAACATACAAGTCCACAAAATGCAACGGATAACACTCGACATCCTTCCTCCAATATATTTCCTGTTTTTCAACCAAACCAGCCGAATACACAAGCATATAAGGAGTGTATTTCATTTATGTACACATTAACATATTAAGCTGTCATTGTTCAATGTTTACAGAAGTGACTCCTTGAGAGCAAGCTTCTTTTCGGAAGTTAACTGTTTTGGAAATTCAATATCGAATCGAATGATTAAGTCTCCTCGGACGTTGGGGTTTTGGGATATCGGCATGCCCTCTCCTGGTACTATCTTCTCATATCCAGGGCTGAAAATGAAAACAAAAAGAATGACATATTAATAGC